>VXBI01009823.1:615378-635795 GCA_013397375.1 Toxostoma redivivum
GCCCATAGCTGTGGTGTTCCTGCCCATGTCCCCTGCCCGTTCCTGTGCCCAGCCCATAGCTGTGGTGTCCCTGCCCGTGGCTGTGGTGTCCCTGCCCATAGCTGTGGTGTTCCTGCCCATGTCCCCTGCCCGTTCCCGTGCCCTGCCTGCAGCTCAGGCTCTTTGCTCTGAGTGTGCTGAGTGCCGCAGTCCGGCTGGAGGGGAGGCTGCCAGCTCCAGCCCTGACGTAGAGCTTTGTTCTAATTTGGGGATGCAGTGTGTGTTGGTCTTTGAGTTGTGCTGCTGGCTTCCTTTCCCCTGCCTTTGTCTGGCTGGCACATGTCCCTAGCAACTTGCTGCAAGTGCAGACCAATAGGACAAAAAATAAATTAGCCGTTTCAGCATGGCAGGCTTTAGCTGCCCAGAGCCCTTGTTCCTTGCCTGGAGAGCTTCTACAGCAAAACAATTTCCAATGAATAATTAGGCAGGCACCTCCATAGAAGTTAACATTATGTTATTTGAAATTGCAGGTTCAGCATGAAGCTGATTGCACAAAGGATTGCAGGCTGAGGAGGATCGATCCCAGAGTGTTTGTGCACAAAATGACTATTTCCAATGACAGAATTATTGGTGTTTTCCAAGGAGTTTGTTTCTCTGCCTTGTTTGTGTGGGCTGCAGTTAATTTGCTGGAAGCTCCAGCTCAGCACAACACTGGAGTCGGAAGGGCTCTGTTGCTGGAGGACTTTACCCTTTGCCCAGGCTTTTGTGGCCTTGGCCCTGGCTCAGGAACACGGAGTGATGCAGAAAGTGGTGGCTGGGATGTGGCTCTGAGAGCTGGGCTGTGAGCTTTTGGGAGTGGATGCAAGGCTGGAAGGCTGCTCTTGCCTTTTCTGGTGGAACTCTTCAGATAACACCTCTGGCCAGTGTTGTTCTCCTGTGTTCTCACACACCTGTTTGCTTTTTTGGCTTGTCACCAGCTTTATTTTTTGTGTCTTTTGGGGGTTATTTGTTACCTGAAAAACAAAAGGAAAATATATTTAGACTTACTGATGATTTGGACAAGGGGTAGAGTGTATGTTCCAGCATCAGGAATGCACCACAGTGGGGTCGTGACTCATCCTGCAGCAGGCTTGTGCACAGCTAATTACACATTTGTGCCTTGATTGGTATTTGATGTGATGCTGAAAGCAGTCAATGGAAATGACAATGATTTTGGTGTTAAAATTACAAAACTGAGGCTGAGATTCCTGGCACAAATTATAAAATGTTGTGTTCTTATGTAAATATCTAAAACACACTTACTTTGGTGTCAGATACCGCAGTGATAATGAGTAAGAAAAGAAATGCAGAGTCTGTGAACGGAAGTTTGTCAAGCTGTACTTTTGAAGTCACACTGAACTCCTGCTTTCTGCTTAGTCTGGTCTTTTAGTCTCCTGTTTTTCTCTGTGCTCTCATTTTTCTGGTGTTGGTGGCCTCAGGAAAGGTGGAGGAGCTTTTCCCTGTACCCTGAAGCCAGCGAGTTTGACTGCCTTGGAGAAGGGAATTGCTTTGTGAACAAGTGAGTCCATGGCATGATTTTATTAATTAGATAGAATCCTTGCTGACTAACAGGGTAATCTGGGACAGTGTTTGCCTTGCTGCTGTTCAGGGGCTGTATCTGCTGATGGGATTTCCAGCCTAACCCCTTTCCTTTGGGATGCACATCCCTGTTCCCAGCTCCTGTAACCATTGTGTAATTGATGACAGCTTGGAGGAGCATCAGGGAAGTATTTCACATGCTTTGGACTTCATTGAGCAATGGAATATCCCTGAACACGGTGTAGAACAAATGAGGGAGCAGGTGCTGATGGAGCTGTCCTGGGGCAGTGCTGGGAGCAGCAGCTGGGCTGCTCCAAGCCAAGGGGAGATCCTTGCCCTGGTGATCCCAGCCCTTGCTGCTGCATCATTCTCTCTGTTTGTTTGGATTCTCTTTTTTTTTGCTGTGGAGGGAATCTGTCAGTTTAAGTGTGGTTTTGATGGCTGTAAATCTTCCCCTTGCAGAAGTGCTGGGTTTGGGTTTGTTTTGCCAACACGGCTCTGAGTAAAGGAGGGATTTTGGTAGAGTGTTGAGCAATGTTTAGTTGACACTTCAAAAAAGGAAAATCCACCCCTTTCCATGGCCTAGTTTATAGTAACTGAAAAAAACTGGCATGAAGAACATCTACAAGTTGAAAATTAAGCAGGTTTGTTTATAGTAGCCACGATTCAGTATTTAACTGCCAGGATAAAAATAACCAGGATGTGTGGCTGCAGCATCCCAAGAATCTGCCTCTCATTTGGGAAATGGGAAGGGCATGGCCACAGGAGTGGCACAGCCAGCCCTGAGTGGAGGTGCTGCAGTTCAGAGACATCTGTGCTCCTCTCCCAAATGTGCACAGTGCTGACACTGCTTTTCCCTTGGAGACCTTCAGTATTCCACTGGTGAAAAGCAGAGCAGGGGGGTGTGAGTGATGAGCAAGCAAGGAGTTGCTCTCTTTATTTCTTCCTTAAAGCCAGGTGAGTGCTCCTTGCTCCCTCAGCCAGGGACAGCTCTTCTATCCCAGTGCATCATCCTGGGGAGGAGCAGAGAGCAGAACCCTCAGCTCACAGAGCACCTCGAGAGGCCACCCCACACTGTCCCTAGGAGCTGCTGCTGTGCTTTCTGTGCTGCTCCTTGCTGTGCCTCACTTCTTTCTGTTCCTTTTCTCTCACCCTCATTTAAACTCGGGCTGTGCTTTTTGGTGCAAGTGCAGCCATGCAGTGCTGGCAGCATCTTCATGAAAAATCAGGGAATGGCTTGGGTTGGAAGGGACCTCAGAGCCCCTCCAGTGCCACCCCTGCCATGGTGTGACACCTTCCACTGTCCCAGGCTGCTCTGGGCACCTGTGCCAGGGCTCCCCACCCTCCAGGGAGGAATCCCTTCCCACTATCCCATCCAGCCCTGCCCTCTACACTCACTTTCCCTTATACTTGGAAAAATATTTGACAAGGATTATGAGAGCTTCCATTATCTGTTTTGAAACAGACTGTGACTGCAAGGTGACTCCAGAGCTACTAAAAAGAAACATTTTCAAAAAACCAGCACACTAGGTTTTCATTTAAGCTTCCTATGACTCCAGAGGGACAATTGATTCTTTTTTTTATCCCTTGAAAGGAAGAGATGAAGTGCAGAACCTGTAAAAGACAGGAGCTTTGGCTGTCAGAGCAGCAGGGTGCTGTGATTGCTGTCTGAAGTACCAGTGCTGCTGCTGCTCAGGGTTACTGAGCAAAGGCCTGGGACACTGGGAATGTCTGAGCTTCTGGAACTCCTGCACAGGAGCCAGCAGTTCCTGGGACAGGGATGGTGCTGCTGGGACTTGTTCTGCTCTCCAGGACTGGCACAGAATCTCAGAATGGTTTGGTTGGAAGGGACCTTAAAGCTCATCTCATTCCTGCACCCACTGCCACCAACCTGATGGATCCCCTGAAATTATTGTGCTTTGTAGGTGGTGCACTGGATTTGAGCATGGCAGTGCTGGCTGGCAGCAGATGAGTGATGGTTTTCCCTGTAACTCCATCAGGACATTGGGCTGCTCTAAACCTTTCTCCTGTGTTTCTGTAGTACTTTCTCTACTAAGTTTTCATCTCCTAATATTAATTGTGAACTTGATGCAACCTCAGACAGGGTTAGTTTGAGTGTGTATTTTGTAAGTGAAGTCTTCCTTGGAGTATTCCAGGGAGGAGAAGTCCACAGGAACAGGGTGGTTTGGATTAAGCACTACAGGGATGCTTTGCAAGTGCTGAAACTTGAAAAACAATTGACTCTTTTTAAAATTATTCTTTTTTTCAGTTCCTTGTGGGGAGCCTGGAAGAACCTTCAGTAGAGCTGCTAACACTGATGAGAGATCTTTTATGCCAAGGTAAGAGTTTTTTAGTGTTCTCATTGTATTTTAAACGCAGTTTCTGTGAACATTAGAGTGGGTAATTGATAAGTGAAGTTGTTGCACTCACTCTCTTTCAGCTCTGTGTTTGTCTAGTTTAGTTCATGTTTCTCTATCCCCACTGCCCCAGTTATAAACTTCTTGATGAGCTGCTGAAACTTGTAACAGCTGGTTTTTGCATCAGGTTTCTGTCCTGAAGGGCCTCAGCCCTTGTCCCCACCACCTCCCCCAGCCTCTGCCCAGCTGCTTGGGAAATACCCTGGGAGTTTTGCCTCTCCCTGCCCTGTTCAGCCCCTGGGCTGCAGGAGGGTGAGGATGACTCCTGCAGAGCAGGGGAGTGGGAGCCACGTTTCAGCTTGGACTTTCAGCTATGTTTGCATCCCCGTGTTCCTTCTGAGGGATCCTCTGCCTGCACTGCTCGTGGCTTTGGCACAAATATCCTGAGCTTTGTCACCTCTCCCTCTGGTGCCAGGGTAGAGCTGCTCACTTTTCTGTCAGGAAGGAGCAGAGCAGCCTGGGATGGGTGAGTGTCCCTTTGTGCCTCTTCCGGGGCAGTGTTGGTGCCAGCAGCAGCAGAGAAGAGATGCTGCTGTTAAAGAATGCAGAACACAGATGGATTCCTGTATATCAGGTGTTTGATGATGTAGAAGCAGGTTTTTTTCTTAGATGATTGTAGATGAAGAATCTGTGATTTATTACCCTGTAGTGCTGCAGGTGCTTTGGGGAGTGCTGGAATGGCCCAGGGAGCTGCAGCTCAGGGCAGTGCTGGGGTGAGACTCGAGCCCTGTGCCTGGAGAAGGAGCAAGGAGACACTCTCAGCTTTTGCTTCAGTTTTGCACCACAGCATTCAGAACCAATGAGACCAGTTTCACAGCATTTCCAGTGAATTTTTCTTACACTCTTCAGTGATCATACTCTTCTCTTGACTCTAAAGGAACACTTAACACCCATAATTCAATCCCATTTGGAAATGGAGCCGTTGCTCCACAGCATGTGACTCCACTGCAGAGAGCTCTGGATGGAAATGAATGCTGCTGTGTCTGACTGTATTTAGGTGGGCTTCAGCAGTTGCCAAATGAAAAGTTGGCTGGAATGCAGCATAGTAATTTCTTGAGCACTCTATTCATGTTGTATAAACAGATAACATTAACATACTTGTGAAAGAGCTACAAGATAATTAAGGCATGTGGGGTTTACAGTCATAAGGCTCGTGCCTTTCAGGATCTGGTTTCCTGTTGCACCTGAAAAAAAAATCAGCAAATACTGTAGAGAAGAAATGAGAAGTTAGTCTTGTACTGCTCCCAGTTTAAACTTTCCCACAAGTATTTTCTACTATAAATTAGAAGTGAAATTGTTCACAGCTAAATTTAACCCTTAGCTTGATTGCTTTCTGTGTTTTCTTCAGTGGAGCTGACTGTGAGTCTGTAGGAAAATGAAGACAAACTGGATCAATAATTTGCATTTATGCTTTATAAAAAATGCATCAGCTTTCAATTTCTAGGGATTATCAAGGGGAAAATAATTGTTAATTGGAATTCCCCTCTCCTTCCCATTCAAAATCATCATTTTTAAAGAAAGGAAGTGAATGTTACTTCTCAGGGAAATGGTCAAGCAGAAGAGCTCACAGTTCCCAGAATTTAGCCAGAACTGTTGTCAATGTCCTGGAGTGCACAGACATCGCCTGCTCTGCTTTTGGGCAGTTTCTGGAAAGCCCCTTTCAGTGTGACTTGATTTCACAATGTGCAGTTATGCAACTGCAGCTCACATGGGCTTCAAGAGGTGAAGAAAAACCTCCTGCAGGTGCTTAAAATGCTGGGCTGCACTGATGGCTTGAGCCTTCCTCCCTGTTCAGAGCTTGGCTGGGACTGCAGAGAGCCTCAGCACAGGCAATGCTTTATTTCTGTTACTCTGGCTTAAAAGTGAGTTTAAAGTTGTGCTGAACTGAACACAGAAATTTGTGTGTCTCTCTCCAGCTGCACGTGGGATCTTCAGATTTTTGTTTAAACCTGTACTTGGGTGGCATTCAGCCCATGAGGCAGGCTGAGGCTGGGGGGATGTTTGGGGAGGGTCCCAGTTCAGCTGGCACTGGTGGTGGGGCAGCAGCACGTGGGGGGTTCCTCTTGACTCTTCCACATCTTCCCCTTGGGAGTGGAAATGGCAGAAGAGAACCTGTCCCGATTTACTGATTACATAAACTCGAGACACAGATTGTTGGAGTTGTCCACATTGCAAAGCTAAAACCACAATAAATAAAAATACCCCTGTTCTTCACGGGCTTGTTCAGCAGTGACAAGGTGATGCATTTCTCTGTCAAAGGCTGCAGCTAGTGAGCCCATAAATCCGTGGCAGTGTGAGCTGGGAATGCTCAGAGCAGAGGAGCTGCCCAGGCTCCCGGCCCTGCGTGTGCAGCCTTACTTGGGAAGGAAGCGCTGCCTGCGGAAGGGGGACTCGTGCTGAGCTCATTGTTTGGGACAGCCCAGCCTGGCTGCTAATGTAAACACCGTGGGAAGTGTTTATCACCAGCTTTGGCATTTGCCTTATTTGTCAGGGAATCTCGAGGAGAACAAGAAGTTTTCTGGTGCTGCGTAGTGGTTGAGGGAGTTGTGAGATTTCCATAAAAAGGCAGAGTCTGTGCTGGGCGAGCAGAGCTCTGCCTTGGCAGCCTGTGCTGGGCCTGACCTTTTCCAGAGAGAAAACACTGACCTAAATCCCTCCCTGCTGGGGGTGGAGGGGAGAAGGAAACCTCTTCACTTGCTTCTTTCTGATCTAATTTTCTTGTCCCGTGCTGTGGTTTGAGCTGTGAAATGCTGAGGAAGCAGAGGACAGGCAGTGACAGTGACAGCTCGTGGTGCCCAGCACAGCTGGGACAGGCTCTGCGTGTGTCCCACGCTGTGTCCCTCCTCTTCCTCTCTAAGCACTGCCAGGATCCAGCTCTGGCCATTTCCTGTAACCTGGGGCTGTTGGAGTGGCCTCCTCAGGTGGAAAAATGAAACCCAGAGCTGTCAATAAAGGTGCTCTCATTCTCAGGATTGGGTGAAGGGGGAGTGCTGCTGCTTCCAGGACAGAGTCCCAGCTCTGTGATTTACCTGCTCCTTCCAGGACAGAGTCCCAGCTCTGTGTTTAACTGCTTTTTCTCCTCCTGCCCTGCAGGTCGTTGCTCTCTGGACAGACCACACCATGCGTGAGTACAAGCTGGTGGTCCTTGGTTCAGGAGGTGTGGGCAAGTCTGCTCTGGTGAGTTTGGGGAAGCAGCTCTGACCATACCCAGCCCTCCAGCCTGCCTGGCTCACCGGTGCTTTGGGGAATTTGTGGGACTCCTAATACATGCCAGGACTTGCATGTAATCACTGTGACACTGCTGAGTGGAGGGGTGTCTTGGTTTAGGAGAGGTGATTAATTGCTGGTAATTAGTGTGTCATGTCTGCTTCCTGCATGGTGTCGTGCTGTACGTGGCTGGATTTCTGTGTGAGTGTAAAACCCCAGCCAGCAATGGCACAGCAAGAGAAGCCTGGCTGGAATCAGTGACAGAATTTGGGGCTCAGCCTTGCACAGCTCCAGGGCTGAGTGTTTTCCATGGGCTCAGAACTGAGCCTGGGAATCACCTGCAGCCTGTGCAGGGAGGGAGGAGCAGGCTGATGACACTTTGATGACACTTTGCACTCCTTAAGTGCCTGCTTTGTTCTGAGGAGAGGTTTACATAGCAGAGTCGATAGCAGAGCCCTGTGACAGAGACTTGTGTCACCCATTTATCACTCACCAGTCGAGCAGCTCTCCAGCAGAGAGGCCAAGAACTGGTCAAGTGTGAAGTTATCAACAACAAGGAACTGCAGTGTTCCTTGTCACAGACATGATCATGGCTGAGCAGCCTTTCCTGTCCCTTTATTCTGCTGGTACAGCCAGGTGATAATCCTGGCAAATCACCTGCAGGATCCCAGGGAACAGGAGGAGAGTTTATTCAGCTGTGTATCAGATTTGATGCATTCTTTCAGCAATCCCATCCTAACCACTACAAGATATTTACAAAGTGTTATTTTTTTACAAGCTCTTTTCTTCCACAGCAGTTTAAGCAATCTGTGTTACTTTTTCCACCAGCACTTCCCTGATTATCTTAATTTTCTTATGTAACACTGGAAGACTCACTAGGTGAAATGGGACATTAGTAGTATGCTGTAAATAAAAATTACTCAGCATCTGACATACCTGAATTTCCTTCCTTGTGATGTGAAGTCTGAGTCAGCACCATCACTGACCTTTTTAACAGCTGAAATGCAAATATTCAAATAGTCTGGTAAACAAAAGTTAAATTCTTTTTGACAGCCTGGGTGCTAAACCAGCATGTTTGTAATTCATCTGCAGCATGGATCCATTCTGTTTGTAGGGGCACACAGTGAGTGAGCAGCTAGCAGTGGATAGCATTTAGCTTTCAAAGAGTCTGTGTGCTTATTTACAATCATTAACAGGGATAGATTACAAGGTGGGATTTGAAAGAATTTGAAATAATATGGGGGTCACTTTAAATTTCATTCTTCCAACTGTATAAAGTGACCTGTGCAACAAAGAGCCTGGTGTTGTTTGCACTGTGTTTGCTCTGGTACAGATGACAATATGGGCTTGTTTCACTGCAGATCTCCTCCTTGTTTTAACTCTTCTGTGCCAGCCCAGAGCTGGTAACAGTGGTGGAGTAGCAGAAAACCTTCACAGTTAGAAAGCCACAGTTGTTTAGCAACCTGTGTTTCCTGTGCAGCAGTTTAATCCCATTTCTGAGGCTGAAGCTCCTCTGGAGTGGCAGTGGTGACACAATTCACGAGGGTGCCCAGGGGTGCAGAGCCTTACAGAGCCTTGGAAGCTGAAGTTGGGCTGCACTACCCCAAGAGAAGGAAACTTCTGAAAGTCTTGGCACTACACATAACCCCAAACCACCCCAGATCTGTGGCTTCTCCCTTGGCCTTTTCAGCTGTAACAAATGGCAATGAGTCCATCAGAGATCAGGGGTGGTACCTGTCAGCAGGGGTTCCAGGCTGAGTTCCCCAACACAGGGGGCAGATGTGACAGTGCTGCTGTGTGAGAGCTGCCTGTGGCACAGAGCTGCTTCTCTGGGGAGCAGCTGGGCTAACCTGACCGTGCTGAGATACAGAAACAATCCCAAAGCACAGCCTGCAAGCCCCAGTTTGGCTGCTGGGTTATTGCTCATCCAACACTGGGATTCACGTTCAGAGGGGCCTTACTGAAGGGGGTTCTGAGATCTGGGACTCAGGCAGGCTGGGAAAGCTGCTCAGTGTGACAAGGAAATGCTGGAGAAACAGAGACCTCGTTCATTAAAGTGTAAAATGTACTTTTTTAGTGATATAGAATGATTTTGAAACGAGGTAGTTGTGGCTTCTCAGACTTTCCTCACAAATTTGCAGAATTCGTGTATAAAACTTGTGAAAGGTTCAGTTGGAAAAAGATATTTGGAGTGTTTGTTGATTTTCAAGAGAGCAAATCACGTGCTGGGATGTGAGCTCTGAGTTTCACAAACGAACACCCCCTTGTTTCACAAGCATCACCCAAATCTTCAGGCACTGCTGTTTTATTGCAGATTATTGTGGGTGAAAAGGGAAAGGAGCTCTGGCTCCCAGAGGAGCAGGAGAGCTCTGTGCTGGCAGAATCCAGGGCCCAGGGCTGGGTGTCAGGGTGGTCCCACTGGGTGTCAGGGTAGTCCCACTGGGTGGAGGTGCTGAGATGAGCTGTGAGTGGCTGCAGGGAAGGAAGAATTCCCTTTCCTCTTCTTTCCCCTGTACTGGAGTCAGGGGAAGTCACAGGCAGTGCAGTAAAGGCATTTTTGAGGGCATCATCTTTTCTGAGACAAGCAAGCAAACAGCTGATGTGCAAGAAGGTTTTGAGAACATATTTAAATGACATGATTTTAACAGAAAAGCCACAAATTTTATTTTCAAATTTGAAATGTGATGTCTTTTTCTCTGGTGCTCACTACTGACTTTTAACAGCAGAGCAGTTTTCCTGTTGTTACTTTTCCTGAATGTTTCTTGGTGAATGTTTCTGGCTGTGTTCAGTTACTGAGGCTTTTTCTCCTTTCCTTCCTCCCCAGACTGTACAGTTCGTTCAGGGAATTTTTGTTGAAAAATATGACCCAACAATAGAAGATTCATACAGAAAGGTAAAACACCATGGTTTTTATTCCTTCCAAGTGGCACAGAGGATCTGCAGCTCCTGGGGCTGCTGTGGGTGCAGGGCTGGCACTGCTGGGCAGGAGTCCTGCAGGATCCCTGAGCTGTTACGTAATCCCAGGCACAGAGCTGCTTTCTTCCCTGGCTGCGTGTCAAGTGACCCATTGTCTCAGGGATTAGCAGAAATGTCACCAGCATTAAAGGCACCAAAACATACACTAAAAACTTGTGACATTTGTGCCTGTGATAATTAAATTAAATTGTGGCGTGAGTTCTGCTTTAAATTTATTTGACTTTCCTGGAATTACCCTCGTTAGATCCAAGACATCCCTCGGTGAGTGGAAGATTTGCAAAGTCTCACTGTAAGGATCCTGAAATATTTTGCATTTTCTTCTCTTCCTTATTCCCTTCTCCCCAAGCAGCAAAGTAAAAACTAAAGTTTTAAGGTGCTTTGATTTGTAAAAGTGGATTAAGTCGAGATATTTACAATCTCACTTAAGTGGAGATGTTTACCGTGAGCTGCTCATTTAAGCCTTGCTAATGAGGGGAGTCCTGGAGCACGTGAGCTGACCCAAATGCCTGGCTTGGGGCATAGTTAATCCTCCAAGAGCAGTGCCTGCTCTGCCCAGAGCCCCTGGTGCCTGAAGCACAAACTGAGCTGAGCTTCCCCTGCCTGTCCCACTGCAGACAACTGGTCTGAGCTGTTTGTTCCCTTTTTTCCAGCAAGTGGAAGTAGACTGTCAGCAGTGTATGCTGGAGATCCTCGACACAGCAGGGACAGTAAGTGCCATTTCTTCATCTGGTTGCTGTGAGTTCTGTGTTAGCAATGGCAATCCTGCCCAAGCAACAAAGCAGCTGCAGTAACTCCAATGGAAGGGTTTGTTCAGTAACCCAGAGCCATGTGGTGAGTGCCAGGTGAGCTCTGGGGACAGAGCCTGGTGCCTCCTGTGCCATCCCCCACATCAGCATTCTGCTCTGGCAGGATTTCAGACCTTTGGTGCCCTTTGCAAGTGGCCAGCATGCAAGGCCACGGGCTGCAGCCGTGCCAGGCACAGGGGCTGCTGCCAGCAGTGCCATCTGCAGCCCCTGCAGTGCCAGGGAGCCTCCCTGCAGCCCTGGCACCTCCCTGGCACTGCCCCTGCCAGTGTCACCTGCAGCTGGCACTGTCCCCAGCACACAAATGTCTGGGGCTGCCAGCACACCCCAAGCAGGTGCTGCTCCCTGCAATTGCTTTTATTGAGGAAGTGCTGGGAGTTCTCACCAGCAGGAGCAGGGATTGTTGCTGTGTGGGTGTGGTGACAGTCCTGTCCCTGCTGGGACAGAGGCAGCTCTGAGCTGGCATTGTCCAGCCTGCCCTGGCATCCCAGTGTCTGCAGAGATGCTTTTATTGCTCCTCTTCATCTTTTCTCCATTTTTTCAAGAAACCCTTTATTAAGGGGAAAAAAAACCAACAAAGGGAAAGAGCATGTTAATGCTATTATCCAACTTCCATGCTTCAGTGGGTTCTGGGAGGGGTAAATATGGAAATCCATTCTGTGTGGCACTGCACTCCTGTCTCCGGCACAATGAAAGTGTTCCTTTGGAACTGTTCATTAGCTGCATTCACCAGCTAATTACTTTATAAACTCTTGGCTTGCAGGAGCAGTTCACAGCCATGAGGGATCTGTACATGAAGAATGGGCAGGGGTTTGCACTAGTTTATTCTATAACAGCACAGTCCACGTTCAACGACCTCCAGGACCTGCGGGAACAGATTCTACGGGTTAAGGACACTGAAGATGTGAGTGGGAAATGTTTGGTTTTATTTCTGCAAATGGTGAAGAGGTGTTTGTCTTAATGCCTGCATGCTTACATACAAAGCTTCTTTCAAGGAATATCCTTGGGTAGTGTTGAGTCCAGAGCTTGTTGTTTTCAAACCTTGCAGTTTTCAGTGTTGTTGTTTGAGGCACAGCACCTGCTAAAGGCATCACAGAACCAGATTTCCCCATGTCCTGGAAGCCACAGTCCTTTGAAATGGTGGGAGTTGATTGAAAACAACATTACTTAACTTTTTCTCCTTTAAACTCCTTTCCAGGATTTGCATTTTCTTCTTTCTCTGTGCTTTAGCTGTGCTTTACTTCCCTCCAAGTTAAGGAAAAGCAGCAGAAAGGATGTTCTTGTAGCTCTGCAGGTGTTGTGCACTGCAGACTGACAGAGGTTGTTCCAGATGTGTGAGGGGGCAGTGGAAATTCAAAGCTTTTCCCAGGGCTCAGCCTGGAGTTCTCTGCAGCCCTGGAGCAGCTTCTCAGCTCTCAGGCACTCAGCAAAATCTGTCACCAAGGAGCTCACACATTTACATTAACATTTAGTTAATGAACTAAACCATGAAGGGCCTTTTGGAGCCTTGGCTTCTTGTTTGGGTTGTTTAAAACCCTTTTTAAATAAGGAAGGACGAGCTGTGGGGAGTTTGGTGTTTGACAGAGGATGGGACAGGCTGCAGTGGCCCTGTTAAATCCTGCTTTAACAGGCTGAGTTGTGCAAAACTGCATTTCCTCGAGGCAGGGATTAGTGGGGTAAATAATCCCTGCTGGCAGATCCTGTGCTGGGAAATTTGTACCCTGAGCTGGGCATGTTCATCCCCAGCACACACTGCTGCTTTCCTTTGGATTCAGGTTGGGATTGCATTGTTAAAATGCAATTACTTGCTTTGTGTGGTGCTTGTTGAATCCAAGCTTGAGAACCTTTGGAAGGTCTAAGGCACGTTTTGCTGTTAGGAAATGTCTCCTTTCTGAATTCATATCAGATTATGTCTAAAGTCCCAGTACATAAATCATCACATTCTATCTACCTGGAAGAGTTTCAATTCCAGCCTTCTGCACCTGGCAATAAATGATCAAAGGTAGTTGCTCACCAAACCCCATTTTTGGATAAACCATTAATAGCTTCTGAAATAACCTTGCAGTTTCATGTCTTTCAAACCTGTACTGCTTACTCATCTCAGGATTCCTTTTTGCCCCTTTATTTCACATCTTCATACACTTCAGTTTTTTGCTGAACATGTTCAAAACACATTTTCATGTTTCAGTATGAGAAAATTTCTCTTAACTGCCTAGAAAACCATAAAGAGCAGGATATATACAGCTCTGTCTAGGCTGATAGAGCTGTAAATATCCTGTAGATCTGATTTCAAATGAGCTTTTTTTGCATTTGCTTCATCTGTACTGTGACTTCAGGTTCCTGATATAATAAGGAAAATTTATGTCTCAAAAATAAAAATATGATCATTTTCTCAGGGGTATGGCTGGGACTTTTAAAGACAAAAATTAATCTTGAGTGTAATTGTGTCAGGAAGAGAGCACAGATATTAGCACTGGAGCAGATTAAAAACACACAGCGTGTTGTGAATTCCCAAGTGAGCAGGCAGTGATTCCTTTTCCAGCTGGAAAGGACTCGATTTCTGCTGAAAGAATGAAATGCTTGAGGAAATGGAGCGGGTGCACACCCTTAGCAGCACTCTGTAGGGTTTTTTTCTGCTGCTCAGTGTGAGGGAAACGGGAAATGGTGCTGGGCTGTGGCACTGTGCTGCTCTGGGGTGCAGCTGTGCCCAGCCTCACCTGGGGACACTCCTGGCCCCGTGCAGGTGGCACCTGGGGCTTGTGAGGAGACATTTTTGGGTGGTCTTGGCTCCCTTGTTACAGAATCCCGGAGTGGTTGGGGTTGGAAGGGTCCTCAGAGCTCACCCTGGGCAGGGACAGGGACACCTCCCTGGGACACTCTCCAGGTGCTCCAAGCCCTGTCCAGGCTGGCCTGGGACACCTCCTGTTGTTCCTGTTTGGGACATCCTGGAGGCCACAGCTGTGACAGGCGCTGGAGAGGGGCAGATGCCACTTCATCACTGCCTGCTGGCTTTCACTGGATTGCATTTTCCACACTGCATTTTTCATATTGCATTTTCCCTCTTGCATTTTCCACGTTGCATTTTCCACACTGCATTTTCCACGTTGCATTTTCCACACTGCATTTTCCATGTTGCATTTTCCACACTGCATTTTCCACGTTGCATTTTCCACACTGCCTTTTCCACGTTGCATTTTCCACACTGCATTTTCCACGTTGCATTTTCCACACTGCATTTTCCACACTCCATTTTCCACACTGTATTTTCCCTCCTGCCTTTCCCCCTCCTCAGTCTGAGAGCCCCAGCAGCACAGAGCTCTGCACATGAACTTGCTGATGGATCTCCTCCTGCTCCCCTGCAGGTTCCCATGATTCTGGTTGGCAATAAATGTGACCTGGAGGAAGAGCGAGTGGTGGGCAAAGAGCAGGGCCAGAACCTAGCACGACAGTGGTGTAACTGTGCCTTTCTAGAATCGTCTGCAAAGTCGAAAATCAACGTAAATGAGGTAAGGGCCACCTGTTCTGTGTCTGCCCAGCATGAATGTGACATGAAACCAGCACGTGTGTGTGACCTGGGGACGTTCAGGGTGATCCTGGACTCTCAGCCTGGGGAGGGGTTGCCCTGAAGTGTATTTGGTATTTTCTGTGTATTTAGGTGTATAAAGTGTAAAAAGTGTATTTGGTATTTTCTGTGTATTTAGGTATATAAAGTGTATTTAGGTATATAAAGTGTATTTAGGTATTTTCTGTGCATTTAGGTATATAATGTGTATTTGGTACTTTCTGTGCATTTAGGTATTTAGGTATATAATGTGTATTTAGGTACTTTCTGTGTATTTAGGTGTATAAAGTGTATTTGGTATTTTCTGTGCATTTAGCTGTATAAAGTGTATTTAGGTACTTTCTGTGTATTTAGGTATATAAAGTGTATGAAGTGTATTTGGTACTTTCTGTGCATTTAGCTGTATAAAGTGTATTTAGGTACTTTCTGTGTATTTAGGTGTATAAAGTGTATTTGGTATTTTCTGTGCATTTAGCTGTATAAAGTGTGCCTGGAAACTTGGCCTGTGGCACAGCAGATAATTCCCAGCACAGAATCCAACCTTTGTGACCCGTGCAGCAGGGCTGGGCTGGTGCCAGCAGATAAGTGGGACCGTTCAGGGGTGTGGGATCAGCAGGAGCAGCAGGATCTTGGCCTGGCAGCAGGAGGATGGGGCTGTGCAGCTCCAGGAGCTGCAGCTGCAGGAATTGCAGCTCCCGAGGCTGGGGCCAGCCTGGCTGCAGTGCTCAGGGATTTGTTGGTGTGTCTGAGCTGGGCTGAAGCTGGGGCTGAAGCAAGGAGCAGCTCAGTGAGCAGCAGGGAGGGGGCACAGCCTGGGCTCTGCATTCCCACAGCCTGGGCTGCAGGAGGAGGGGTCCCAGCCCGTGGGAAGGAGTTCTGGGGGGGCACAGCCTGGTGGGACCCCCCCTCATCCCTCATCCCCATCCCTCCCCTGGAATCTGCTCTCCCTCTGTCCCTGCCAGGTCTGCAGCCTCGGTAGGGTCACATCACAGACAGGAATGTGCTGCTCTGGGAGATGAGTTTCTGGTTTCCTTGTGATCTTCATTTCCTGGTTTCCTGCCAGTTGATATTTCCTAGTTGTGAAAAGCACAAAAGCTGAGGAAATCAAAGAGAGAAACTGTGAATGAAGCACTCAGTGCACTGGGAGTGTGTCCTGCTGGCTCCTGGGCTGGGGAAGCTTTGCATTCTTTTGGGGTTTATTCTTGCTTTCTCACTATTTTTGGAGTTTCTAAATTTGTTAAAATCTAGGTAAAGAGTGGTAGATTCCTGCATGCATTTGCTGAATGTGAATCAAACCTCTCAGATAATAAGCTTTTAATCCAGAGTGAGTCAAGTGTCCTTCTGGTGACCTCTGAGCTGCTCCTGCAGCACACTGCCTGTTTTTAGGGATGGTGCCATTCCTGAAACCTTGTTGCAGATATCTGTGCTCACAGTCAGTACCAGTACCAAAATAATCTAATTTATGAGAAAGGAAAATGTTCAATTTCAGATGTTACAGTGCGTGGTACACTGTTTCTTTGTCTTCTGAATTTCTTTGGAATCAACAAGAATTTGTGAGCTGTCAGCCACTCCAGGAAGGGGAAAAAATAAACAAGGACAAGGGTGGAGCCCTCTGAAGGTTGAAATATTTCTCCTCAATGCTGTGACCCAGCTCCAAGCATTTTTGCAAAGCTCATTTTGCTATAAATGGGTTGAATCTTGCTGGGAAAACAACTCCCAGCACAGGGTTCCCAAAAGCTGTGCAGCTGGCAGGGCCCTGCAGTGTTCCTGGTGGAAATGCAGAGGTCAGGGCAGATTCTGGGGGGCACAGCCAGGGCACAGGGCAGGGATGCTCTGGGCACACACCCCAGCCCTGGGCACCTCTCACAAGGTGATCCTCGGGGACATTGTGCCTGTTTTAAAAACCCTTTGTTAATCCCGAGTTTTTCTCCCTCTTTTCCAAAGCCAGGAAATTGTTGCCATTTCACTGCTGTGCTCTTCTGAAGGCCTTGCTGCTGATAAACTGAATTTCCAGCTCCTTATGTTCTGCACACTGATGGGAGCTTTGGGTTTCTTCTTCCATAAGCAGCTGCTTGAGAAACATTTCATAAATTCAAGCAGTTTAATTGAATTTACACAACTACAGCCACCAGGAAAGAGTTGTCAGCTCCCCAGCCTGCCTCAGTTTTCACAGCTTATGTTTTATCACTTGGGTTTTTCAGCTTGTGTTTTTCATTTGCAGATCTTTTATGACCTGGTCAGACAGATAAATAGAAAAACACCAGTGGAAAAGAAGAAGCCTAAAAAGAAATCCTGTCTGCTGCTTTAGAGCCCCATCATGCAGCAGCTCTGAGCCAGGTAAGAGGTGCCTGAATCTTAACCTGGGGCAGGTGAGCAGAGCCCAGCAGCTCCTGCCAGAGCCCCCTTCCCCTGCTGCTGTGACTGAGCAGGAATTTCCTTTTGATTCCTCTGGGTTCTCCCTCTGGCCTGTGACACCGAGCTCTGAGCCACCAGGGCTCACTTTGCTTCCTTTTTATCCTCTGATAAACATTGGTGTCACTGCTGCCTCTGCTGTCCCTATGCTGGGAGCACTGGGGACAATTACAAATTGTTTTGGCTGGGACATGGGTTTCAGTGGCACAGAAATAAAAAGCTGCCCACCAAAAAAAACCAAACCAAAAACAAAAGAAACAAAACAAAAAAAAAAATACCAAACCAAACAAACATAAAAACCCAAAAACAAACCCAACCACAAAAAACAAAACCACGCCAAGGCTGGACAGAGCTATAAATAATCTTCCTGTGTATCTTGGCAGGGAACTCTGTGTGCTCACAGCTGTTCTGTCATGCTCCTGGAAGGAAGCAGCAGCTCTGCAGCTCCAGGTTTGGGACAGCAATGTCCCCGTTTGGGGGCAGAGAGGGGTACTGGGTGATGGGCCAGCTCTGCCCCCTGCCTGTGTCACCCCCAGAGGGCTCCTGGGCACAGCAGAGCCCCTGCTCTGTGCTGTGTGGGTCAGGCAGAGCAGCCCAGGCACAGGCTGGAGGCTCAGAAGGTTCCAGGGTGAATTCCTGGGGCCAGGGGGCTCTGAGTCCCTGCTGTCCCTGCTGTCGTGGCCCAGCTGTGGCTCAGGGGGTCAGGGCAGCTCTGCAGGGCAGGGGCTGCTCATGGGTGAGGCTCAGCCCCAGCTTTGGGTGCCAGAACATCACAGGGCTGTGGGGAACATTGGCTTTAGGAAAGGGAGCTGAGGAGCCTTGAGTGGCCTTTCCTCTTGCTCAGGTGGTCCCTCCTGCTCAGCCAGGATGAAATTTTGGAATTTGGCTTCCCCAGCCTGGGAGGAAGAGATCTCTGCCCTGTCCCTCCCTGCCAGAACCCTGAGCAGCAGCACTGGAGCCCTGGGAGCTGCTGCAGGAGTTCCTGGGCTCAGTCCCCTGGAACCACAGGATCCTGGGCTGCTTTGGCTTGGCAGGACCCTGGAGCTCCTCTCCTTGCAGCCTGCAGCACCTCCCCAGCCCCCTCTGCTTCAGTCACTGTGGGATCGGGGCTCAGGAGGTCTCTGAGCCGTCCCAAAACGCTGAAGATGAAATGTCCTGCCCTGGCTGCTGCTCCAGAGCTGAACTCAGATCCCCTGACCCTGCTGGTATCAGGCAGTGGCAGGAGGGTGGCAGTTGTCTGGCACTGCTCTGTGTGTGATAAAACACAGTTTTGGGGTTTTTTTTGTACAATCTCCTGTTTCTGTACCTGGAACCAGCCCTGAATTCTGGGAAAGGAGCTTTGTGGGCACAGGGCTCCAGCCTTGGAGGTCCCAGATCCCTTCAGCAGAGTGGGAAATGTCCCTCCGGTGGGAAATGTCCCCTCCAGTGGGAAATGTCCCCTCCAGTGGGAATGTTCCCTCCAGTGGGAATGTTCCCTCCAGTGGGAAATGTCCCCTCCAGTGGGAAATGTCCCCTCCAGTGGGAATTGTCCCTCCAGTGGGAATTGTCCCTCCATCACCTTTCATCTGTATTTTGTTCTGCTTGCTGCAGATTGTAGGAATGAAGAACTGTTGCCTAAATGGAAAGTGCCAGCATTCCCAACTTCAGAACCTTCTGGAAATGATGACATATCGGAAGAAGCTTCTCCTGTTTTTTATATACTGCGGGAAGAATTTAGATCTTAAAAATGGTTTGCACACAGTCCCTGGAAAATGCAGTTGCTCTGTGTATATCTCTTGGAAATTTAAGCCAATATTCCTCCTTTGCAATAGTAATTAACAGATGTGAAAATAAATAGAATTGACTCTAGCATATGATTATCCCAAGGAGCATGGATGCATTTCAAATGTTAGAGATTGCTACTATAATTAAAATTCATATTGACCATTTTATCATAATTTCTCCCCATCAAGCACTAAAAATGTTCCACTGTTATATTTTATATCTATAACTATAGATATATATTATCCAAAATTTCCCTTTGAACTCACTGCAACAAATAACTTTTTGAGTCATTGACTTCATTTTATATTTAAAAGTTATGGAATATCATTATTTTCATTCTGCCATTGTATTCTAATTAAAAATGTTTGTGCATAATGCTTTGGAAAAAATGGGTCTTTTATAGGAAAAAAACTGGGATAACTGATTTCTATGGCTTTAAAAGCAAAAATATATAATATACTAAACCAACTCTAATATTGCTTCTTGTGTTTTACTGTCACAGATTAAATTACAGCTTTTATGAATGATTAAATTTTAGTACATTTTCATTTTGTTTCTGTGTTTTTGTTACCATTTCCAGCCCTCCCCCATGCTGCTGGGCCAGGTTTTGTGGAGGTGCCCCCACCCCGTTCTGCTCCCCCTGTGTTTAATGTCCCCTCCCAAAGGACAGCAGCAGCTCTCGTGTTTCCTCCTGGCTTTTTTACCAATTGAATTGCTGCAGTGTTTCCTCTGTCCAGTGACTGAAGTGCTCAGAGTTGGTTTCATTCCAAGGTCTCACTTGGAGGATGATCCTGGGTTTCAAACCCAGTTTTGGCTGGTGGTCCCTGACCAGCTGAAGGGGTTTTTTATTTCATTTTGGGTTTGTTCCTTGTATTTTTTTAATGCCTGTTGATTTGACAAAGTTCCAAGGAGCAGGATGTGAGATGTGTGGGTGCTGCATCCTCCTGGGTGTGCAGCTCAGGGCCCCTGGCCCCCAGCCCCTCCTGGGGGTCTGCAGGGTTTGCTGCTGCCTCCCTTCAGAGCAGGTGAGGACAGAAATGTTCCCGGGGGACCCCAGCACAGGCCTTGTCCTGCAGGGACAGCTGGGACACGAAGTGTGACACGTTCCTGCTCCCCTGAGGAGTTTATTGGAAACAGAGGAGCAGTTTTTGTGAAGAAGTTTTTCTAAAACTCTGTTCCTGATGCAGCTGCTGAATTACAGAGATCCCAGTTCCCAAATCCCGGACAAGACTGCAAACATCTGGATAGTGTGACAACATCTGCTGAAGCACCAGGACAAGTGCAGGGACTGTGGCTGCTTGTCTGGAGCCACCTCTGCTCCTTTTCCTGGAGGGGCAGAAGCACCGTGTTTGCAGGCTGGTTATCTCGAGATGTAAAAATGTTTTAGTGATAAAGTAATTCCAATTTTAGTGATAAAGTAATTCCAATGAACGTGGTGGTTGCTGGATAAACTTGTATAAACTGGGGCACAGAGTGGGGTGAAAATGGGGTAAGTGAGGATGAGGATGAGGATGAGGATGAGGATGAGGATGAGGATGAGGATGGCAGAGCAGGCAGGGAGCGCTCCCTTGCCGTGGTTGCCGCTAGATGGGAGTGTGGGAGAGGCTCAGGCTCCTCTGCCATCGCTCTAATTCCAGAGATTTGCAGCCTAAACCCGGGTCCCACCCTCTCCTCTCTGCCTCCCAAAGGCGCTCGTTTTCTCGCTGGATTTAAAAAAAA
>VXBI01009823.1:635815-645873 GCA_013397375.1 Toxostoma redivivum
CCTTATATAAAAAAAAAAAAAAAAAAAAAAAAAGTCTTCTTTAATGGATTTCAGCACAATAGCTGCCGTCCTGCCGGGTCCGGGTCACACAGAAATGTCCTGCAGCACTCGGTGTTAATGCCTCGCTGGGTTCAGGATGACTTCCTGCAGAATATCCGAAAGAAAGGGAAAAAGAAAAACCTCCCACAAGTCCTGGGCTGCCTTTGAAGCCAGCCGAGCACGGGAACATTTTGCTGTGAGCCAAGGGACACATTTCAAATGTCCCTGGAGCCACCCAGCTCCTCTGTGAGCTGTGCACAGCCCCACGAGTCCCTGTGCTGCTCCCACACTTCAGCCCGTGTATCATTAACTTGTCTGTTTTCAGTGTTCTATAAAGGTTATTTTAAGTCATGTTTTCCCTCCAGTGTGGGTTGGCTCAGACTGGGAAGTTTTAATTGCAGGTTGTGGTGTTGTCCCAAACAAGTGACAGGGACACCTTCCCAGGTCTGAGCTGCATTCCTGCCACTGCATCCTGCAGCCACCAGAGAAACCTCAAAATTCATCTTAAATTCACCATTGCAAAATCACCAAAACTAATGAATGTTTTCTTTATTTTGCCAGGACCAGGCACTGAGGAATGAAATTGGATTTTTCCAGAGGTCCAGATGCCACTTGGTGAATAACCAGCATGTGCCAGCTGCCCTGGCTGGGGCTGAGCATCCTTCCCTGCCCTGGCTGGGGCTGCACATCCTTCCCTGCCCTGGCTGGGGCTGAGCTCTCCTGCTCGGTCACTCCCTGATTCAGGGAAATGGGAATCACTGTTTGTATTATCCTGGGACTGAGCCCAGCCTTTTCTGCTCACTTTGCAGGAAGCTGCACACGAGGAAGCTCCGAGCCACCCACCCCATCATCCTCTGCCCCTCATCTGCAGCAGGAGCTCTGCAGAGGGAGCAGCACCAGAGGGAGCTGGAATCGTTTGCCAGAGATTTTGGACAAGTGGGGAGCAGAGCTGGAGGCGCAGCCTTTGCTGGGTTTGGAGATCCTGGCTCGACCCTGGCTGCCCCTGGGCACTCAGGGGTTGCTGGAGGAGCCCATTTCCCCCAGTGGGCCCTGGCAGATGCCTGAGCTCAAACATCCCTGGCATTTTCCTCGGGAGGCTCCAGCCCCAGATCGCTGGCACGGCAGCAGCTCCAGGGCACAAGGAGCTCGTTGTGCAGGCAGGGAGGGAGGGAGGGAGGATGCTCTGAGTGCCCAGCCCGGCCCAGCTGCCAGATCCACCCCACAGCCACCCCACAAAGGCCAAATTCAGGGCTGGGAGCGGCTCCCTGGCTGGGACACTGAAGCTTTCTGGGGGTGAGCCCCTGTGCCCATCAGGGCTGCTGCCAGCACCCTGCACTCGTTCCCATTTAGTGTGGAAATAAGAAATGTCAAGCTGCTGTGTCAGTTCAGCTTAAATTCACTGGAGGAATAATTTGATTTGAGGCAGTTTATGTTATTCAATATGACTGCACAGGAGCCCCTGCAGGATAATCCTGAGTGATAAATGATGTTTGAAATGAGGGAGACCCGAGCAGCCCCAGCTGCAGCCCAGATTAATCTGGGCAGGAGCAAAGGGCAGGGCTGGATGTGGCAGAGCCACCCCAAACTCAGCAGGGGTGGAGCAGCCTCAGTGACAGCCCAGGAGGGTCCCAAAGCCCTGCAGGTGGCACTGGGGACATGGGGCACACCTGGCAGTGCTGGGGACAGCTGGAATTGGTCTCACAGGGCTTTTCCAGCCTCAGTGGTGAACCAACCCTTCCACTCCCGAGGGTTTTTGCTCTGTCCATGCACCTTGTTCAGCTCACCCTCGAGATTGTCCAGGCAGGAGCACCAAAATTTGGCCAGAAACCTCAATGGCAAACGGGAGCCAGTTGTGTTCTGAACTCCTGTTAGAAATGTCCAGGGATTTCAGTGGGGACAAGGAAAGGATCCACCAGCTAAAGGAGCCCTGGGCAGGGACTGGGCTCCCTCAAATCCTGTGCCAGGGGGTGCTGGGGGAGCCCAGCTTGCTCAGGTGCCAGGAGCAGGGCCTGAGGAAGCTGAGATTGCTGTGCCAGGACCCCCTGGCCCAGCCTGGGCAGGAGCAGGAGCTGGATCTGCCGCCCTGCCGAGCTCTGGGTGTTCCCTCCGTGGAAGCAGAGGCTGATTAGCAGCCAGCAGCAGCTTTTGGCCCTTTCCTTCTGAAACAATCAGCGTTTAGGGCTTGACTGAGAAGGATTTGGTGTGAGATAAGCTTCCCAGAGCGGGCCAGGGCTGAAGTAATAATTGAATAAGTGTGAGGTGGTGAAGGAGGAACGTCAGGATGAGTCAGAGCAAAAGCAGGAGGGAAAAGGCTCCTGGGTGTCTCCCCTGCTGCCCATGTGGGACCGAGCCCCTCGAGCTGCCTGATGCAGATTTTGGGTCTCTCTGGGGGCTGTGTGTGGGGGGAGAGCTCCCCAGGAGCTGCTGTGGGTGCTCGGCTCAGGGCTGGGCTCCCGCTGCCCTCGGGGCTGGGGCCGTCCCTGCCGGGCAGGAATGGATCTGTCACTGCTGGGAGCTGGACATTGCTGACACACTTGGGGCCGTGCTGGTGGATTTCCCACCTCTTTTAATTTTTTACCAGTTTGTTTGGTTCTGCTCCCAGCAGAGACAGCTCCACGGGAAGGAGAAGAAATGGAGTGTTTATTTTTAGAAAGTCCAAAAGAGTTCAACCCAAGGCAAATGCAATTACTTCAGGTTGTGCACAGGATTCTGAGAAGCTGCAGAGAAATGATTTCCAAATGGGAAATGCCCTAAAACCCAGCACCAGGGAGGCTCTGGGGGATGAGAGCATCGCTGAGGTGTTTGGGGAGCACATTTCACCCCGGGGGACAAGCCCTGCCCTTGACAGGGGCTGGAACCGGGGCTGGAGAGTCCCTTCAGCCCAGATCCTGGGGGAGGTGATCTCTGGACCCCCATCCCAGCCCTGCCCTGGCTCAGGGGAGCCCCCCAGCTCCGTCCCCATCCTCTGGGATGTTCTCCTGCTCCAGTTTTGGGCCATCCCCAGCCCCAGGTCTCCTCTGGGCTGTCAGTGGAGCCCCGGAGGCTGGGCAGGGGTGGCAGCAGCTCCTGACTCAAAGCTTTCACTGTAATTAAGTGAACAAGAGACTAAATCTCAGCTCCTCTGGCTCTGCCTGAGCGAGCACAAAGAGGAGAAAAGGCTGAAGCAGACAATTAAAACAAGCAATAAAACTGCAGAGTCCTGCCACGGTTTTTCCTTGACACGCTCACCCCCAACAAGTGCCACATGTCCTGTGTATAAATAGCAGCTGCCCAGACTTGCTTAATCATCCCATTGTTGCTTTATAATATTAATTAAACATTCCTCTGGGAGTGTTCGCATCCTAATTAAGCAGGGGAACTTACAAAAGGCAGCAAAGAACCAAACAAGTGCGTGCTGGGGGTGCAATTTTGCTAAACCCTGTGCAACTGTGTTTAAAAACCCCCGTTAAAATGGCAGGGCTGGGGTTTAAAACATTTTTAAAAGCCAGCAGTGCCAGGGAGTGTTCGATTCACGTGCTGGGGGATCAGGAGCAGCTCAGGATGCTCGGCTGAGGGAAGCCCAGGGATGAGCATCCCCCAGCAGTGCCACAGGAGCAAATGGGCCCTGGCAGGGCCCCGGTGTCAGAGGGACAATGAATCCACAAAGAATCCTCACGGGGGATGGAGGGACACAGGGACCTGCTGGGATCCCTCCAGGGCATCCCAGGGATCCCCTAAATCCTCCACAGCCCGGGGCTGTGCTAGCTGGGACACAGCTGGGGACACCCCCGGGTGTGTGACAAGGTTTTGTGGCACTGACCCCAGCTGGGGACACCCCCGGGTGTGTGACAAGGTCCCATGGCACTGACCCCTGCCCAGAGGAGCCTCTCCCAAGGGACAGGTCCCCAGGTGCCCTGGCCTGGGGCTGGGGCTCGTCCTCCCCTCCCTCCTTCCATGGAAGACTCACATTGTTCCTGGCTGTGCACCCTGCAGGGATGTGCTGTGAATTACTTCCCAAATTATGTGAGTAATTAAAATCAATGAGAGGGTATCCTGTTAAATAACGTAATTAGATGAGCACAGCAGTGAGATGAGTGCAATGGTGTTTTTGTTCTCCTGCCTGGAAACAGCTTTTAACTCTTTCCCTCTTGTCTCTTCCCCGGGAAGGGCAGGGCAGGGCAGGCAGGGCTCCCCTGGATCCTTCTTGCTGCAGCCATGGCTGAGGTTTGACCAGGAAAACTCCTCTGGCTGCTTCCTCCAGAGCTTCTCCCACACCTGCATCTCTTGCACCATCCCCGGGTTATGTGGGGGACTCTGGCAATGCCCCAAACCTGGAGGCCACAAGCGCCTGAAACTCTGAGAATACAGAACTGCCTTGGAATCCCATCAATCCGAGACGTGGCACAGGAAACCACCAAAGGTCTCACCTGCACTGAGCTGGGAGTGGTGAAATGGGAATTCCATGCAGTGAAATGGGAATTCCACACGGTGAAATGGAATTCTACGCAGTGAAATGGGAATTACCTGCCATGCACAATGAATTGTCTGAGCCCTGAGTCCCTGCAGGTCCTGTCCTGTGGACACTCTCATCCCTGCTCCATCCCTGCCATCCCTGCTCCCATCCCAGTTCCATCCCTGCTCCATCCCTGTTCCCATCCCAGCTCCATCCCTGCTCCATCCCTGCTCCCAGCCCTGCTCCCCAGCTGAGGAAGAGGAGCAGGAATTGCCTGCAGGGAGCTGGAGGAAGCTGCAGCTTTGCCTGTTCCAGGCTGTCTTATCCTGCCCATCTCTGAGTGATTTACAGCTGCCATAAAACCTCTGAGGAGGGAGGACTTTTGCTCGACTTTCCTGGCAGTGCAGCTTATCTCCAGAGAATTTCCCAATACTCTGTAGCTGCAAATAGAATGTTTCTCCCATTCCTCTTGGGAACAAATAAGAATTCCTCAATATCTGTGTTATTCACCTCTTTAAGGCGTGTGCTCTGTGCAAAGCTCCGACCATCCCACCATGACATCAGAGACACGTTTGGAACCCAGGTGAGCAGCGCACAGAGAGTTCCCCTCTTGAATTATTCCAAACCCAGAGGACCCAGTCTCCCCTTTCTCCAAGCAGAGCTCAATTCAGGGCACAGGAAACTCAGCACAAAGCCGAGCATGAATCGTTTCCACTCCATTAGCATGAGCACATGCAGATCAGGCAGCTGCAGCATAAACGCCTGGCTGGCTGCCTTGGGGTGCCAGCCCCGGTAATTGGGCTGGAACTCAGAGAGGAGGAGGAGGAGGAGGAGGAGGAAGAGGAGGAGGAGGAGGAGGAGGAGGAGGGGGAGGCTCTGAGCCACCCCAGGGTGGAGCAGCACCCCCAGACTGAGCCTGACCTGGGGAAGGAACACTCTGGGCTGTGCAGGAACCCCAGTGCTGCTCTTGGCTTCTCACGGGAGAGGCAGACACCAGGTCCCCAGATCCCCAGGACCCCAGATTCCCAGGACCCCAAATCCCCAGGGATCCAGGGGCAGCCACAGGTGTCCTCACACCCTCCCAGGGAGGAATTCCTTCCCAATATCCCACCTAAAGCTGCTCTCTTCCAGTTCAAAGCCACTGTCCCTTGTGCTGGGGACACAAACAGAGCTGGAGCCCCTGCCAGGGGTGAGGGGAAGCACTTCAGGACTGCCAGCCCTGTTTGCTTTTCCTCCTGCCCTGCAGCAGCCCAAGAAGCCCCATCTCATTGTCAGAAAAATAAGCAGTGAAATGGTTTTGAAAATCAAGGCTCTTTAATTAGAGGCACATTTGGGAGCCTTCTGGAGGCCATCTGGCCAGGAGAGCAGGGTGTGGGCAGCAGGAGAGCCAGGGAGGCCGAGCAGGAGCAGCTCCTGGAACTGCTCTCCATTAATGAAGAGCCAAACCCTCTCTGTCATTGAGCCCTGGGGCAGAGCCAGCACTGCCCCATCCCAGTGCTGGGCTCTGGGAACTCTGTGCTGCTCATCCAGCCCTGGCTGAGACTGACTGGGATTGCCAATAAACCCAGGCAAGCTCATGGGGAGCCTGCTCCTGTCATTAGTGTCCCGTGGCTGGGATTAGCCACTCCTGTCAGCCATGCAGAACACAGCCAGGGCCTCGTTAGGCACTGCCATGCTGCTAATTAGGTGGGTTTCATACTTAATAATGGAGAACAATTTCGTGGCAGTTTCATGAAGGAAAAAAAAGAGCAAAAGCCATTATAATTTCAGGAAAAGTCCCTGGAGAAGTGAAATGGTAATTCACAAATCCAACTCTGATCTATTAGCAGATCCTACTCTGAAGACTAAATTAGGGAGAATGTCTGGCTTGGGTGATATTCTTTATTTGAATGTCTATAAAGAATATTTATTAAATATTTTTTGTCTTAAGAACTTTGAGACTCAGCTACATTTTCTTGCTATTTCCAAGCATTTGAAGCCTAGACCACACTGGATTTGTCACTGCAAGCACTCTGGAAAATCCTATTTTAATGCAAAACATCCTTTGAAGTTACACTTAACAGGCAGGGATAATCTCAACCCATGTTGGGCATTTGGTCAGCTGTCCATGCGAGGTGCCCTGGTGGGGATCTGATGCTTTGGAAAAGGAACAAATTAAGGAACCCCCATCCCTCTGTCCTCAGATGTTCCTGCTCTGTCCCTGGGCTGGGAGGGGTCCTGGGCAGTGCTGCCAGAGCAGGAGCGTTCTGGGTGGGAAAGGAACAAGTGGGAGGCAGCTGGGGCCAAGAGCTGCCCTTTGCAGAGGGAGCAGAACAATGGGTGCTGCAGTGCTCCTCCCTGGAGCGGGGCCAGGCCAGCAGCTGAGCCCAGCAGCTCGGGGGCAGCTGCTGGAGCACGGGGGGCTCGAATGCTGCTGCTCCAGAAAAACTGCAGGGCTCTGGAGAGGCCCCAGGGCTGGGGGAGCAGCCCCGGACAGCTGGGCTGGGCTGGGCTCAGACCCAGGAGGGACACGGGGCTGGGGCAGGGGGACTGGGCTGGGCAGAAATGGGGGGAGATCCTCGAGAATGGGGGTGATCCTGGGGAATGAGGGTGAGCCTTTGGAATGGGGCTGATCCTTGGGAACTGCTTTTCCCACAGAGGGTGCCCCTCTGCATCCTGGGCTGCAGCTCCCTGTCCTGCACTCTCAGCCTGCTCCTGGGTAACAGCAGGCCCTGCAGAAATGTGTCCCTCCCATCCCAAGTGTCACTGTGGCCATGGTGTGCCACCTCAGCCTGGCCCCACCACGGCCCAGCACACCTGAGGGCAGTGCCAGGATCCAGCAGCTCTCACTGTCCTGGGCAATTCCCCACCCAGCACAGAGCTCCTCTGCCCTGGCTCAGCCTTTGGTGCCAGTGGGGCACATCTGGGGTCAGCTCCTGGCCATGGGGGTGCCCAGAGCTCTGGGGACTCTCTGGGGCTGCTGCAGGAAAAGCTGCTCCTCTCCCTGGAACACTCCTCTTTGCTGACCCTCTGGAAAGGAGCAGGGAGGTAACAAACAGGATGAACTACTGATAAAAGAGGAGGAAAACAAAATGCTTTACAAGCAGCCTTTGGACATTCAGAGAAATTTGGAAGGGGAAGCAGCAGCCCTGGAGCCCAGGAAGAAGAAAGACAAAAGCTTGCTCAGGTCCTGCAGAAGTGCTGAGCTCGGGGCTGCCCTGCTCCTCTCCTTGTATGGGCACAGCCAGGGCTGCTTGTGCCTATATTTAATTTGCAAAGGAGAAAAAGAATTCTGCTCCACACCTCTGCCCCACTGGCCTCTCTGCCCTGGGAAGCTACAACAGGAACAGAGCTGTGTGTTTAAAAGAATAATCCCCTGCTGGCACAGGAGCCCCTCCTGAACCGGGATGGGTGGAACAGGTTTGGGAGCACACAGAGCTCCTGGCTGAGGAAATGGGGCTGCAGGGCCAGCACCAGGCTCTGTGCCCCGGGGCTGTGGCAGGACCCCCCAGCCCCGTCCCCTCTCCAGCCAGGGACAGGCTGGCTCTGGGGCTCTTCCCTCCCTCCCTCCCCCAAGCCTTTGTCCCTCTGCCTGTGCCATGGCTGGGGGAGGCAGGATGGATGAGGATGAGGAGGCTGAAGGAGCCCTGGGGCTGTGCCTCTGCAGCAGGGCTGGCAGGGAGCTCTGCTGTGATTCCTCTCCTTGAATGGAAACTCTTCTGGCTGCTTCCCAAAGTGCCTGATCCCAGCTGGAACAGCCCAGGAAATCCCCAGAGAGAGAGGAGAGACCCAGGGTGTCCATAGCAGACACGAGACCAATCCCACTTTATTGGAAACTCTTGGAGAGTCGGACACTGAAGAACTTGGTTCTGTCAAGACGAGGTTTGCACAACAGCAACAGGGAACACAACAAGAAATGGGGACTGAAAATCCAACAATAAACTTCAGCAGTGCTGTACCTGGAGTGACCCACAGGGATGAGGGGAGGGGGGCAAACCCACCGAGACCCCCAGGCCACAAAGCCCTGGAAGGAGCCTTGTGTCACCTGGTTTAACTGAGAGGGGAGGGAGAGATGCTAGGACAGCACCAGGGGTGCAGCTTAAGGGGAGAGCCCCCAAGGTTGGGGGTTTGCCCCCCACTCAGCAATTGTTCAAGTCTTATAAATTCAAACATTTCTTCCCATTTAAATAACAAGTGCTTCAGGTACAAGGCTTGGGATGCCTGGTTTATGACTCAGTTTCAAGTGCACACAAGCAGGAATAGATTCTTTTAACAAAACTATATATATATATATATATATATATTTGCACACTCATACACACACATGCACACCGTGGACTTTGTGCTGCAGCCATGGAGCTGGAGATGATGGGATGGGCCTGGCACCAGGAGCTGCTCACCTGTGGCACCACTCACACTAAAGCTGCTAAGGATTTGGGGTATTTTTGCCAGTCCCCAAAGGTCTCCCCACGTGGGGCTGCTGCTCAGGCAGTTCCTGGAGCCGTGGTTCCCCAGAAACTTCCACGAGCAGGAGAGGGAAGCCCAGAGCAGGCTGTGCAGGCTCCTCTCTGTCCTGTGAGATGTCAGGAGTCTCTGAGCAGTGACCTGCAGCTCCTGTGGCTGTGGAAATGCAGGGCAGGGCCAGGCTCAGACCCACACGGCCGTGTTGATGTCAAACCCTGCCTGGCTGAAGTCTCTGGAGTCTGGAACTTTCCTGGTGCCAATCCTGGGGTGCTCACTGCGGCTCTCTGCCCTGGGGCACCTCTCTGCCTTGCCGTGGTGGCTCTGCAGGTTCCCGTGGAGGGGCAGGTAAAATGTCCCCTTGAGCTTGCTGATCTTTTTGGACCTCTTGGAGATCTGGGGCTGTTTGTCCTCGGGAGGGAGCCAGCAAGGTTTCTCCTTGAGCAGCCGGTCCCGGTCCGGCCGGACGCTCCTCAGGAACTTCTTGAAGATGTTGGCAGTGAGGGAGAACTTCCTGCAGAGCTCCTGGGACCTGCTGCTGGACAGGGACCCCTCGCTCTTCTCGCCCTTCTTATCCAGCTCGGGCAGGTCCAGCCAGTTCCCCACCAAGTCTGCAAAGATGTTGTCCCCCAGCACGAGGGGCTGCCGGTTCCTGCTCTGGGACATCAGGGACGATGTCCAGTCGTGGCCATCGTCACAGCCCGGGCACTCCTGGCACAGGGGCCACCCCCCGGCCGTGCCCTGGCTGCTGGCCTCCAGTGTCCTGGGCTGCTCCGCTCTGCTGGGCACGGGGGAAGCTCCTTTAGGGGCACACAAGCCCTGCCCGCGGGGGCTCCGGGAGCTGCAGGGGGTGTCCCCAGGGCAGTCACTCTGTGGCAGGGCACAGGGGTGGCACAGACGGGCCGGCCCTGGCGCGGGGCAGGGTCCCTGAGCCTCCCCCGGGGGGCACCCCGAGAGCTCCAGCTGCTCCAGGGCTGTCTGCACCTGCAGCAGCTTCAGCTCCTGCAGGGCGCCCATCATGCAGTTCATCTGCTCGTGCAGCCCGTCCCCCAGCTCCTTCATGGACAGCTGTGGAGAGAGCACAGGGGTCAGAGCAGTGTCCCCAGGGCAGGACAGAGGGTCAGAGCAGTGTCCCCAGGGCAGGACG
>VXBI01009823.1:645908-681792 GCA_013397375.1 Toxostoma redivivum
GGGTCAGAGCAGTGTCCCCAGGGCAGGGCAGTGTCCCCAGGGCAGGATGATGGGACACTGTCCCCAGGGCAGCATAGCAGCACCAGTGTCCCAGTGTCCCCAGAGCAGCTTCCTGCACCATCCCCTCCCTCTGAGCACTCCTGCCACCCATCCCACCTGCACTCTGATTTTCCTCACAGTTTACTAGGAGTTTTCTAAGAGGAGCTGACAGAAGTGGATTGTTTGACCTGACAACAAAAATAGTTTGAGTTTCCATTAATTGCTTGGCAGAAGCCCAAGGTGTGGAATTATGAATGGTTTTGGCTGCCACCAGTTTTAGAATATTCTTGTGCTGCTGAGTCCTTTGTGCCCTGTCTCCAGCTGAAATCAGCAGCCAGAACAGAGCCTTGCCTCCTTACCTGAAGCGCTCAAGTAGATTAAAAATAAACCCCAGGAAGAATTAAATTGTTACTCCATAACACATCCTCAGCTCTCAAAGACCTCTCACTACAGGACAATCAAAGACATTCCAATGCACTGGACATTGTGCACAGAACAACCAACAAACTCGAGGATTACTTACATTCAACCAGCAATTCTTTAATTCCCAGGCCAGGACCTCTAGTAGCAGTTCTGCTTCATCCCTCAGCCTCACTACAAAGACTGAACTTCCTACACCAGGCTTAAAATAAGCAAGCAATTCTCCAGAGCTTCCCAGCTCCCCCCTTCTCTTCTGCTCTGCTGCTTTCTCCCTCTCACGCAGGATCTGGATCAGGTTCCCAAAGTAGCCCCAGAAAGCAAATGGGCTCCACTTCCACCAGCTGCCACTGATTCTATTTTAGCAGGAGGGGAGTGGGAAGGGCAGGGGAGGGGAGGCACAGCAGGGGCTGCAGGGCTGGGGTTTGCAGAAGAGATTACCTGTTCTAGGAAGCCTCAGCCTACGCTGCCACCAGCACTTTAGAAGGCTCATCACTGGTTTTTGTACAGCAAAAGATCTCAAGATTAGAGCGAAAAAGGCCAGCTTTTTTTTTTTCTTGTGTTCAGCTTTACATTACCAAGCTTTATTTTCTACACCTCCTTCATTTTAACTAAGCTGGTTCAATTTCTTGCTCCATTTCCATCTCTGTATGTGGAGCTGAGCAGCGAGAAAGAGCAGCCATCAGAAAATTGTGACAACCCAGCTCTCTAAGTGGAAACTGCTCAACACTTTCTGACCACAAATCCCCATTTCAAACCCCAGAAATCACCAGCAGGTTACTGTCATTTTTCAGAGCTTTTCTCCCAAGAAACTTATTTGTCACCCGGAACGAGCACACTGCTACAAAGATACAGAAAACCTGTGCTCAGCTTCCTGACTCCACCACCCGAGCCTGCAGCTACGGCATTTCTGAACACCAGCAAATCAACTCCTGCAGCAGACGTGCAAATCATGTCCCAATTCCAGCCTCTGCAGGCGTGCAAATCATGGCCCAGCTGCAGCCTCACCTTGCTCCTGGCTCCCACTCGAGCTGGGGCAGATGCTCACCAGCCCCAGACAGAAGTGTCACCTCACCTCTCCAGATCGGCTGTAATGCTGCTCGTCCTAACCCTTCTCATTAATGGCAGTCTGTTTTATCTGGGGCTTTGGAAAAAGCTGGATTTGGAGGAGCTTGGCCCCTCATTGGCCACTTGCCACCAAATCCCCTGGAGCAGTAATCGCAGCATGGGGAGCGCAGGGTCCTGCCCTGCACTGGGATCCAACCCTGGGATCCAACCCCGGGCACCTGCCCTGTCCCCACGGCCCCAGGGAGCTGCCCAGGCAAATCCAGGGAGCATTAACCCTTCCTTGGCCGGGTCGGCAGGGCTGGGCTCGCTCGCTCCTTGTGGGCAGAGCCCGGCAGGAACAGACCTGAGCCCAAAGAGCTTCTCCCACCCCTCCTGAAGGAGCTGGGGCTGCCAAACGTAGTGCCAGCAGCAGCCTGGGGAGCCTGCATGGCTGGGAAAGGAGAGGGGATGTTCTCTGTCCTCTCCTGGGGATGCCTGGGCTGAGCCCAGCATCAGCACAGGCAGGACAGGAGGCTTTGGGCTGGGACTCCTTGTCCTGCCCTGGCAGGGGTCAATGCCACCCCCAGGGTCCCTGTGCCAATGTCAATCCCACCAGCAGCAACAGAGTTTTCAACACCTGAGACTTTTAACTCTGTTGGCAAGCCCTGCTGTTATTTCGGGTTGTGCAAGTTAAAAAATGAAGCAAACCAACCCCCTCTGCTTTATCTTTTGCTCTTCATGGTATCTGCTCAGTCTTTTACAGAACTGGAGAGTGAGGGAAGCCCAGCCCAAAGTGAAGTCACTGCCTGGTGACCAAACAGCCTGCGGGGCTTGGATTCCACCCACCTGCAATTAAGAGCACTCACCTTAGAAAGAAAATTCTGGAGGGAAAAGAAACCTTCTGCAGTGTCTAACTGCCAGCCTCTCCTCCCTGCTGAGATCTCAGCTCTCCCAAGTTCAGACTGGCTTCTCTGAGACCCTCCAGAAAAGGAAGAGTGTCCCAGAGAAGAGAGATCACCTCTGGCAGAGGGTCAGGACTGAACTACCTGGTCTGCGAGAAGCAAAAGGGATTCTGCAAAGAATTCAGCAGCTTGGGCTGGAAATCAAATGGTGCCTCAAACTGGATCTCATTATTCCTGAAACTTTTGCAATCTCTAAAAATTGGCATGTACAGTTTTATGTCTAATTCTGCACAAGCCAACTCATGCCTTTTAAAGCAAGACAAGTCCTCACAGGGCTGTGCTCCCCTTCAGTGCTGGGGCTGCTGTGTGATGGGAGAGGTTCCTTCCTCCAGCACTGAGGAATTACCTGGCTCAGTCCTGGGGAGGTGTGGGCCAGGCAGCTCTGCCCCAGTGCTCCTCCAAAGCAAAGCTCATTCAAACTACACAGGCCCCAAGCACTGAAAACCCAAGTACAAAATTCAAAATTCCACTTTCAAATGATCATCAGGGAATGAATATTCAACATGGGGGGTAAACCAAACGAAAAACTGCCAGAGTTCATATACAGAGTGATTTTTTACTGGAAAGGCACCATCCTGAGCAGCAAAGGCACTCTTTCCATGATCTCCCTCCCCAAACAAACCCAGAGCAGCTTCACAGAGCTGCTCAATCAGTGATCTTCCAGCACTGATTAACAGCAGCAGCAGCAGAGCCTGCCCCAGGGAACCTCCTCCAGCAGTTACTGGCATTCCATCAGATTCTGCCTCAGACACCTGAGATCTACAGATCGGGGAGATTTCCTTGTCCCTTCCAGGTAAATCAGTAACTTTTCCCAGCCCCTTTGGGTACTGATATTTTCCTATTAACACCTCCCTTCACCCAGCTCCAATGATCTCCTGGAGCCACCTCTGTCTGCATCCCCAGCCCAGCCACACATCTGCCTGCCCAGCAGAGCTCTGGGGTGCTGGTGGGAGGGAAAAGCCCAGAACACCCCGGCTTCAGAGAGCACAGAGCTGGGGACAAGAGCCCTGAGCGTGTTTGTCACAACCAGGAGGAAGACAGATGTCCAGCTCTGAGGTAAAGAAATGCACAGGGAGGAAGTTATTGCTAAGAGGACAGGAAAGAACAAATGGCAAATAGTTCTTAATAATAGTTCTGATGGACAACAGAGCCAGCACCAAACAATTGGTATTTAAAGCAGATGACATAATAGAGACTGAAATTATTTTAGAACTGCTGAGCTGACCATATTGTTTCTGTGTTTTCCTTTGGGTCACTAACTGGATTAATCTCCACAAGCTGCAGCAGTGGCTGGCACAGCCCTGCTGCACAGCTCACACAGAGATGCCCCCCAGCTCCACCTTCCACCTTTCTGTGCCTTCCCCTGCAGGAGGCCAAGGCCCTGCAGTTGTCTTTCAGTCCTTTCCTTTTATCACAACAATTTCAAGTCTCTCTTTCAGCTCCCAGGGTGTGTGAGGTGTACATGAGGATGCTGTGAGCTCACAGTTCATCTGGAAGAGGAAGGATGCTGAAACTGAACCAGAGACTCCCCCTCACAACAACTGAAATAGATCCTAAGCAGATGTGAACATGAAAGATCACATCACTCCATTATCCACCTTCCTTCCCACTGCAAAGATATTGTTCTGTGCTTCCCAGTCACACTCCCTACGTTTCAAGGCAAATCAGAAAAATCAATTCTCATCAACCAGGATAAAAATGGGCCAAAAATAACTCCAATTTTCAGACTTTTATTGACAACCCAAGGATAAGGGACTGCAGGCCCCGATGGACAGGCTGGCCACTGGAGATGATGGTTGAAATGTCAGTTTTCAGCCCAGACCTGCTGCCCTGGCAATCTGCTCTTTAACATTCCTGATTATGTGAAGCTAGGAGTCTGAAAAAATCCATCCTCATCTTTAGGTGACTGCTCTGGAAATAACCCAGAGGACAAAGCCCGTGACTGCCTTCTCTCCCCAGTTATCCATGACAGGACATCTGCTGCCAAGTCACTCCTTTGCACCTTCCCCCAGGAACACCAGGAATGAGATCCTGTGACAAACACCCAACCTTCTGGCACTGCCTCCAGCAGCACAAAGTCACCCAAAAGGGACCTGCACCAGCACAGGCACTGGAGCTGCTGGGGCAGTGACAGCAGACCCTCAGGGATGCATTTGTGCCTCTCAGACTGCAGAGCACCCCAGCTGCCCCTTCAGAGGGAGCAGGAATGAAAACACAGCAGCTCCTCTCAGAGCATGACACAGTTACCAGAACAGGACCCAGTGTGAGACAAAGAGTAAAAATAATTGGCTGCATTTTTCACTCGGACCGAATGTTCTATTCCTGCAGGATATTCATAGCAAGAGACATTGTCTGCCAGGACATAAATTAATGTAAGAAGGGACTCAGACTCTATCAAACTCAGTAGTTCAATGCATTTATGACAAATGTGCAGGGAGAACATTAAAAGCTGAAGTCAGAGTGGTGACTTAAACACTTTTTCTCTCAGAAGAAAGCAACAGAAATGTCCTGGATTCATCTGAAAGACCAAAACACATCAAGTGAAGTTACAAGCACAGCTGAGCTGTGCCCCCTTTGTGTTACAGCCACACAAACCCAACGTGCCAGGTAAATCTGCATGGATCACCAGTCCCCAGGCAGAAAACACGAATTTATTCCAACTGCAGAGGAGCCCCCAGCCCACGGTGCACGTGTGATGCTGCTGACTGTGCTGGTGTCTGAGTGCAGGGGGCACTGCCATGGAACTCCTCTCTGCCAATCCCCTAGCCAGACAATTCTTGTTAAATCTGATCTTCCAGCTGAGATAATGTTCGGGAGCAGAGCTGTGCCTCAGGACTTCGTTTGCAGATTCCCACCGCAGCCAAAAGGGCTTTGAGGATGGGGATTAATTGCATGAATGGCACATTCCCAGGCTCTGGGGCACATTTCACAACTGCCACTGCAAGGACAGATGACAGCAGTGCAGAAGCACAGCTTATTCCATCAGCAGAGCCACAATCCAGCCCTGCACGTTCCATCAGCCCCAGTGTGGCCGTGAATCTCCAAGGTCTGAAATCATCCCTGGACCGGGGCAGGGGGCAGAGAAAGGCTCCTCAGGCTGGTGGCAGCCCCAGCAGAGCTGCCCTGGTCCCACCATGAATGGCTGTGTCAGCTGAGGCTCTCCTGGCTGCGCAGCATCTGCACGTGGAAGCTTCTGAATGAATTCCAATCAAAGGGACAGCACACATGCCAGAAACGATCAGCTTACAATGGAAAACACGCGGCTGGAGCAGGAGAGCTCTCCCTCTCTGACTGAAAGGGGTCAGATTCATCCTGGGAGCCTGGCAGAGCTTTCCCAGAGGAAATGGGGAGAGCAGGGTAAGCATGCCTGGAGCTCGCTGCTCCTGGCTTGTCTGGCACAGCTGACACAGGGCCAGCAGCCCCAGCCAAGATCACCAGCAATTAAATATGTTTTTAATAAGCAAAGCAAGGGAAAGAAAAAACAGAGCTGGAATCCTCCTGTCTCACACTGGTGGGGGATTGAGTTGCACTGGAAGATAACCTTTCCTTGGGAACTGGGAGCTGGGCCAACATCCACTGCTTTTTGAGAAAATCCCCTCCTCAAAACTGGCCAAAAGTCTGCTTTACCAAACCAGAGGCTGCTTGCACTGAGACAAACTAAACTTCTGCTAAACTAAACTAAACTAAACTAAACTTCTGCAGGGCACCACACAGCCTGGTGTGCCCTGAACTCCAGGGGGATGCTTGGGGCTGGACTCCCCCGTGCCCCTCTCAGGTGCCTCACTGGTTCCAGGGGCCAAAGCCATTGTCACCACTGCTGCCCGTGGCTCTGGGGCAGCCAAGGCTGGGGCAGAGCAGCAGCCCCAGTGCCCAGTTCCCACTGCCCTGCTGCAGATGGGCACAGCTGTCCCTGAGCTGCTCGCTGCTCTTCACAGAAACATTAATCTATTTTAATTCCTGGCTGCAGGGACAGAAGTGATTTTTACAAGCTGTTACTGCTCAGGACAGCACTGAGGCTTGTTCCAATGCTGCTTTCTCTCAGCCTGCAGCTGGCTCAGCTGCAGGTGACCCCACTCTGCCCAGCTCACCCTGCGGATGTCCCACTCTCACTGCCCGGCATCCCTGCACAACCCGTGTGAAAGGAAGTTTGGGAGTTTGAATAACAAAAACTGGGCGGTGGGAGGGGGAATTAATGCGACTGAACGGTGAAAACCAAATGTATGGGGAGCCAGGCTGCTGTCAGCCACGTCACAGCTCGCCCAGCTGAAGGGGACAACTGCCCCTTCCCACTTCCTTAAGACAAGCCTTCACACAGATTTATGCCAGGCTAAGTCATGGTTTATTAATATAATAAAAACTGTTGCATTTTTACAATTGAAAAAAATCAGTTCCTGCATTATAGCAAGGACTGAACAAAGCCAGAATTTCCTCATTTAAATTTTTTTTTTCTAGTTTTCACATTACATGTGAGGGATCTGCCTTTCTGTTGAATATATTGACTCGTCAGAAGTTTTATTCTGCACTACAGAACAGGCATGTTTTAGACTCAGACATGCAATGTTTAGGCTCCTCTACAAAAATACTGCTCAGATAACAAAACTGATTTGGTTAGAAGACAAAACACTGATTTAGGAACCTTATTCTTAGGATGTTCTTCTGGAAGTTATTCCTTCTCTCACTTTCTGACTCAGTCAGATTTTCAAGAGCTCTCAGATTATTCTGTAGATGTCCCGGTTTGCAGTTTGCATTTCATCCATCACACTCAGTGTACAGCACACCAGTGACTCCCATTTTCCTTTGTTTTAGTTTGTCTTTCACCTCCTGTGTTTGCTGGGGAAGCACAGGGAACGCCAGCAGGTTAAATGTCACTGCTGCCACATTTCTGGAGGGTAAAAGGCCGCTGTCCCAGGCCATGTTTCACAAGACAGCGGGGTCTGGAGGAGCAGGGGGCTCTGCAGCGCCGGGCACAACTGGAGCCCTGCCTGCACCCAGGAATGGCACAGGAATGGCACAGGAATGGCACAGGAATGGCACAGGAACGCTCCCTGCACTGCACAGAGCCCAGGCAGCACCAGCCCAGCTGGAACCGAGCTCCTCAAACCGGGAGCTTCCCGCATTCAGAACTTCACCCACCCGCCCTCGCTCTGCCTTGTCTTCCCCTTTTGTTCTCAGGATCTGTTTATCAGGATAACGCCGCTCCCGGCCTGAGCCACTGGAGCCCTATTTTGGGAAGTGTCAGATCCTCCCCCCAGGGCACCCCCAGAGCCCCAGCAATGCCTCGGGGCTGGCGGACAAGCCCCAGCAAGCCCCGGCACCGAGGAGCCCTGAGCAGGAGCGACAGGAGGGCGACAGCACCGCTCGTTTGTCACAAAGGCTTTCCTATTAAACAAGTATTTTCACAGGGTAGCCGAGGTGCCAGCGCGCTCCCTCACAGCCTTTTCATTCCCAGAAAGTTGTTCTCCATCTCTGTGCTGCTTCTTTGATTTCTGACCTGTGCTGGCAGCCTGTCCCTAAAGCCCCGCACGGCCCCGCGGCTTCTCTGCGACAGACGGACAAACGGACAGACGGACAGACGGACAGAGGACAGACCCCGAGCGGCTGGGATGGGAGCGGCGGGACCCTCAACCCAGAACCGGGACTGCCCCCGCCCCAGAACCGGGACTGCCCCCGCTTACGGGGATGGGAGCGGCGGGACCTCGACCCAGAACCGAGACCTGCCAGTGACCCAAAACCGGGACTGCCCCGATCCAAAACCGGGACTGCCCCCGCCCCAGAACCGGGACTGCCCCGCTCCCAGCGCTGAGCCCCGAGGCCAGGGCCGTCCCCTCCGCGCTGTCCCCGGGTCCCCCCGGCTGTCCCGACCTCGGCCCATCCCTTACCAGCTCCTGCCGCAGGCGCCGCAGGTGTTGCTCCATGGCCCGGCTCGGCACGGCCCCGCTCGGCACGGCCCCNGCGCAGCGGGCGGCGCTGGCGGTGGCGGCGGGGCCGCGTGTGCGGCGGCGGGGCGGGGGCAGCCGCATCCCCCCGCCCGGCCCCGGAGCCCGCAGCCCTGCTGGAGGCGGCGGGCGCTGCTCCGAGCCAGCCCAGCGCTGCTCCGAGCCAGCCCAGCTCCCCCCGGGCCAGCCCCGCTCCTCCCGAGCACAGCCCGGGCCCTGCTCCGGGCCAAACTCGGCTGCTTTAGTTTGTTGTGCTCCGGGCTCTGCACGCCGCTCCGCAGCCGCGGACCACCGCATCAAAAGCACGGATTAACCTACATGGCTTTAATCGGGAGAAATTGCAAAGCCACCCATTGCGGTTTTGTCCTCGCCGCGGGCTGGATGTGGCGGTGCCGGGGATGGGGACAGGGATAAGGACAGGGATAAGGACAGGGATAGGGACATGCTCTGAGCTGGCCCGATCCGGTACCGAGCCCCTTTGTCAGGGCAGCACACGGACAGCCGCACACGCACTGTTGGAAGTGCTGGAATTGTTGGAAGTGCTTTAGCGCGTTTATTTTCGCAGCAGTTTCCCCTCGCTGCTCCGCAGGCGCTGCTCGGCCGCGGCTGCGCACCTGGAGAGCTCCAGGTTTGGGGGATGTCGGATCCTCCAACACCGCGATTCTTTTATCGCACATCAACCTCTAATACTGCTTCTCACTACAGGACACCCAACAGATGGACAGGCGAGCAGGGAGAAAAACACAAACGCTTTTGGATCATCAGACTTCATGTGCTGAAAGGGTTTGAAGTTTTGAGTGTTTCTCACAAATAAATATTATTCTCATCTTATTTGCAAAATGTGTCGTTTAGATGATAAATGCTGAGTCCCCCGCGATAATTTAACAAGGTTTGTCTGAGTTGCTCTGCAATGCTAAAGAACTTGATAGGAGGAGAAATACTACTTTGTGTTTTCAAATTTGGGGTAAAAAACATAATTGCTTGTTTTTTTTCCCCATGCATCTCACAAAGACTGGCTAAAATTTTTGCCTCTCTAGGTTTTTATTTTTTGGGGGAAAACATTTTTTGTAGAAGGTAATATGATTTGGTTTGTTTGCTTGTTTGATTATAGAAATCAGTTTTGGTGTTTTTGAAAGCTGACCTTTGTGTCAAAATCCAATTTAAATGGGAAATTTGTGATCTGCCCTTTCACGTGTGTTTGGGAACCACTCCAGAGTTAATGTTTATTGATCCTCCAGCATCTCGGTTATTATGGGTCAGAATTTCCTGTCTCTGCTCATTTCAGGGCTCCCATTTCCCATCTGTTCAGCATGGGATCAGCATCTCTCTTTGAGGCTCTGTAGAATGTGGGGCAGTAAGGATATTAATTTATTTAAAAAATGACCTTATCAAAAAGTGAATCACTTCCACAGGCTGTGCCACGATGTGAGTGGGTACTTGCCAGTCTCGAGCCTTTCTTGCAGTCTAAGCCAGCCTGCCCAGCTATGGTTTTTTCGCTGGAGCCTGGCAGGATTTGTTGGCCAGCTGGCTGTTTCCCATGGGCTGGGATGGGTGTGGATGTCCACAGCCTGTCCCAGCATATGGCAGGGTGAGGAGCCAGGCAGCAGTGGAAGGTTGGAAGGTTGGGATGGCCTCATGTGGAGCCCTGGGCTGGGGCAGCTCCTGGGCACAGGGGAGGGACAGGGAATGACCCAGGCCCCTGCAGTGTCCCCACATGGGTGACAAGAGCCAGCTCAGCACCTGGGGCTCTGGTCCCTGCACCACTCCTGAATTGCACTGATGATTTCACATTTCACTGTTGCAGAATGGAGATACCAATAATACCCATGGTTCTGGGAAGAATCAAACTGACCTTACACTGTTTTACTTACACCATGTTTTACTTACTCCATGTTTTACTTACTCCATGTTTTACTTACACCATGTTTTACCTTACTCCATGTTTTACTTACACCATGTTTTACTTACACCATGTTTTACCCTCAGCACAGGTCCAGGATTCAGGAGGCCACCTGCACGTGTACAAGGCAAGTGGCAGATGCTGCAAGCTCCTGTGCCTCCTGCAAGACACCAAACTCTGTGATCTTCAGGCAGATGAACAGGAAGAGTTTCTAGGCTCTGTTTGGCTTCTGCTAGGGACATCTTTTTGATCCATTTTCCAGCCTCCGGGGCTGCTCCTGTCCCAGGAGACTGATAAAGGAGTTCATGAGCACAGAAGAAAGAAAAGACCAGAATATTCATGTGCTCCAAACTCCTGGGAACTTGCAAGAGAAGAGAAAAATCTGAAATATTTTCTCAGTAGGATCTCCTTACTAAGCAGCATTTTTCTCTTGCGTGTAGACAACTGGTTCAAAGCAGCACCGACACCTCATGCCAGGCCCTGCACTCCTTCTGCTCTGTCGTGGTGTAAACCACGAGCAGATGGTGCAGTGCAGTGGAAAATCAGATCTCCCAGAAAATACAGAGCCAAGAATAAAACACCCTCAAGCAGAAAGCTACATGGTTTATTTCGGGATAAGAAGAAAAACTGAGATCCTTGGGCAAAAATTAGAATACTCCTTCAGAGTGGAGTATTCCACTTCCATGAACTGCCTCGTTCCTTCCTGATTGAGCAAACATCCATCCCTTCACAGCTGAAGGCTCATCTCATTTGTTGTCTTTCAGTTCATTGATCTGCTTTCTCCAGGCTCCCACGTGACTGCTCTTTGCTGAACTAACAAGCGTGGTTATCGCTGAATTTTCTTTCCTTTTGACTTTCTTGCACACTGACGACAAACCTTTCAGAATTTCCTCCCACTTCAGCTGCAGCATGACCTGAATTGCATCCATCCTTGTTTAAACCCACTGGGGCAGAAACATCCAGCCACCATAGGTAAGGACAAAATGTCAGAACTTTTTCTGGTTTTATATTTGTGCATAAAGAGATAAAAATACCCCTGAAAATCTGACGTTTCTTCCATTAAGTCTACTTTAGTGCATACAGTCTCTGCATTTGTGGCCTTTATAAAGTTCTGATGTGCCTCAGCCTCACTATGCCCAATCCTCAAAATAAAAACTTTTAACGCTGCTCTGGCCAAATTCCGGCTCCTGACATTGCTGTGCCTGCACTGGAGTGCCAGGAGTAGCAGGGCAGCTCCTTGTGCAGCCACTGCTGCCTTGTGCTGAACAACTTTCACATTTCACCTCGGCTCGCTGCGTTTTCATGACCTAGATCCTGCTTGTACGAGCTGAAAAAATAATTTAGCAAATCTTGGTATCTAAGATTAAACTGGGATGATGTTTATTTATCTGGAGGAAAACAACAGGAGTGGAATACTGGCATTTGTCTCTGCAGAGCTGAAATAGCTGCTCTGACCCCATCCCTTAGGTCTGCTTGCTTTTATCTGCAGCTGCACCCGTGCATGTGCCTGTGGTGACTCCCCCGTGGACTTGAGATTCCATCTGAAACCTGGGCCGTTCTCTGTGATCCTTGTGAAGGATGTGCCTGACAAGGAACCAAATCCATGCACAGGAGGGCACTCAAATGAGCGTAGATGGCTGTAAGACATCACCATCCCCCTCATTATCATTATTTATGACAGCTCCATGCACCAGCCTGGCTGGGAAGAACCCACAAATTGTCATTACTAAAGCAATGGAGGAGATTCTGCTGCTCCTGAGACTTGCTGCTCCTTGGTAACTTTGCCATGCAGCTTTTTTTCCCAGAGGGTGAGTGGATGTGCAGGGTGCTCAGAGTCAATCTTTGGTGGTGAATGTGCAGTCACTGTCTGTGCTGGGATCAATGGCCCTTTCACTGTCCTGGGCTCACTGTGCACAGAACAAACACAGTTTCCATGGCAGTGTAAACACAAATACATCCCACACTCCAAAGAGTGACTCACACGTGCTGCAGAGAACAGAGAAACTTCCCTGTCTTAATCTGAAAACATCTGGGAGAGGAGGATGAGATTATCTCACGTTCCAAATATTCTTCAAATATTATGTAAAGCAGATTTGCTCTGAATTATTCCATGTCTTGGCAGATTTGAAAGACAAATCCTTTGAAGGCAAAGGAGTAAGGCAAGGCTGGTGCCTGTTTGCAGCAGCAATGTCCAAATCTATAATGAATATATTCTTAAAATAGACACAACCCAACAGTTCTGGAAGCCAATACAAATTATCCATGAGCATTTTACCTCAGTATTTCAAAGAGTCACAACAACAATTGAAGTGTTGGAAATGAAGAGTAGGTTTATAACAAAAGGAGGAGATGGATCCATTTGTGGGCAGTATCTGGTACAAGTACTAAGTCCTGGTATTGCAGGTGTAAGGCTGCAATAGTTTGAAATAGTGACCATCTGACCTTGGGCATCAGCAGCAGCACTTAGAGGTGTCTGAGAACATCCTTTACCTAAAGCTGATAACTGATACACAGATTCAAGGGAAAACGAGTCCAGCATAGAACTAAAATCAAATATGTGATATGCACTTTCTAGCAGGGACAAAAATGTCGAGACACTTTCTTGGAGGAATAAAACACACTCTCAGTGTATGTGGGAGGAAGAGTTTTCCCTAGCAGGGTTTTTCTGCTAAAACCTCAAGGATTTTTATGACCCCACGCTAGAGAGTTTATATCCCTTCAAAAGAACCTGTTATTTTAGTTATTCTCCAGCTCTGAAGGATGTCTCATCTGCCTCTTTTACTAACCTAAATCCTTCCCCAGGACTTACTCTGCCTGCAGAGGATTCAGATGAAATGTCAAGATTTCCAAAGGCTGCTCTGAGCAGGAATACTTCCTTTGGCAAAAGCAAAGCCATGTCATGGCAGAGCTGCAGATTCCTCTTGGCGGGGCTGACGTGGAGGTTGACAAGGGGAATTCAGAGCACTGAGGCACTGAGGGAAAGCAAGGCCTGAAGGAGAAGATTTCAGTTTGTGCAGTGACTCATGGCACAGCACAGCACCTACACTGAGCTCACAGCAAGGTGAGGAGCAGCAGCAGGTAAGATTGACTACAGGAATGAGGGAAAAACAAAACCTTTCATGGATGGACTGGCAGAGCTGCAGGAGCCAAAATATGACACAGCCCCCTCGGGCAGGGCCAAAACCAGCAGGAGAAGGACAACAAATCTGCCAAGGGTGTCTCACACACAGGGAGATGGTTTGGAGTCTGTCTGGAGGAAAATTAAACAACAAACAGCAGCATCTTTGTGAATGACAGTGCAGAGTCTGAATGCCTCATTAATGCACCACAGAGAATAATGTCTGTCTCCAGATCACCTTGGCTTTATTGCACCTTGCATGAAACCTTGGGAGGAAAGAGTAAGTGAGAAAAGCAGAGAGGGGAGCAGTTCCTGCCATGGCTCTCGGGGGCTGTTTTGTCACCTCCTCGCTGCCCTTCCCCCCTGGGAACAGTCCCTCCTCACTGCTCTTTCTTGTCTGTTCAAATCACATCAATTTAAAAGGGTTATGAAAGGCTCTGTTTAATCAAATGTTTGTTATGTCCAGGTGTCTGTGTCTGTCTCCTTTCCCAGATTTATCCAGAGCCAATTATCTCATGTTGGAGGATCTTTCCCCTTGAGGACCAATGAGAATATGCACTTAAAAATTGAAAAATAATTGGGAGAGCGGAATGTCTGTATATCTGTTACCTGTGCTCTGGGGCACAGTCCCAACCACCTGTGTGCTCCCCCTGGGTGGAGAGAACCTCTCCAAACTGGAAGGTTAAATGTTTGGTACTCAGATATTCATAGGAAAATATAGTAAAAAATAACTGAATAGAATCTGACAGACTTTTCTCCCCCATCAGGAATATGGACATGAAGAATTTCAAAGGCGTGACCAAGCCTGTGATCCACCAAGGCCATTAAAATTCATTTAGGCTGCCCGGCACTGTAAGAATAATGACACAGTGTGTGTGCTTGTACAGTAGAAGCCACTGTGGAGATTTTCCAAATCCCCTTGCAATGAATGGAAGCTGCATGTGCAGAGCCTCTGAAGTGCTCCGGTAAAAGCTGATATTCATAAACCCACGATTTAAAACAAGTGGCCTACAGAGGGTAGTAAGTAACGCACATAGACATTAACACATTTGCCCTTTGCTGAGTGAATATTATACTGTTAATTTTTTGTAGTGATTTTTTTAGGCTCATAAACCGCGCGCTCTATGAGCGCTCCTCGGGGCAGGGCCCGTCCCTGAGGCGGCGCCGCCATCTTCCCCTGGAGCGCCCCCTGGCGGCGGCTCCGCGCCTCGCCCGCCGCGGGATCACGGCACCTCTCGCGAGACTTCCTCTCCCGCCTGCCAAGATGGCGGCGCCCAGGGAAGCACCGGGCCGGTTCCGCACCCGGGATGTGCTGGTGCCCGGCGGCCCCTCCGACTTCGGCTCTCTGCTGCTGTCGCCGCCGGTGCTGGCGGGACTGGAGGCGGCCGGCTTCCATCGGCCATCGCCGGTGCAGCTGAAGGCCATCCCGCTGGGGCGCTGCGGGCTGGGTGAGCGGGCGGGCGGGCGCGGGGCTGGGGGTCCTCCGGGGCTGCCCTGACGCCCGCGGCCGCTCTTTGTAGATCTCATCGTGCAGGCCAAGTCTGGCACCGGCAAGACCTGCGTGTTCGCCACCATCGCCCTGGACGCCGTGCTGCTGGAGAGCCCCGCCACGCAGGTGAGGCGGCGGGGGCTTCAGGGGAGAGAACCGCTCTGTTTTGGGGGGTGCGGCAGTGACAGCCGTGAGACACCGCGCTTTAAATCACCACTAAATCGTCAGCTGGCCTTAGCTCTCAGCGCCATCCTGCGGCTTTGATCCTCCCGTTTAATCCTTGCCCGCGCAGGTCCTGATCCTGGCTCCCACCAGGGAGATCGCCGTGCAGATCCACGCCGTGATCACCACGATTGGGATAAAAATGGAAGGCTTGGAATGCCATGTGTTCATCGGAGGGACTCCTCTGGGCCAGGACAGGAGCAGGCTGAAGAAGTGTCACATTGCCGTGGGCTCCCCAGGTAGAGAGCACCTTTGCTGCGGTTTGGGTGCCCTGTGATCCACAGTTCAGTAAGTGGGGTGTGGAGAGCTGGCTTGGCATTAACGGGGCACAGCCTCAAAGGTAATTCAAGAATACAAGTTCATGGTTAGACAGTTCATGTTTTTGGAGCAGTTTTCACTTTCCCTGCCCTGCAGGGCGCATCAAGCAGCTGATAGAGCTGGACTACCTGAGCACAGCCAGCGTCAGGCTCTTCGTGCTGGACGAGGCAGACAAGCTGCTGGAGGAGGGCAGCTTCCAGGAGCAGATCAAGTAAGGCAGAGCACTTCTCGGGGGGCTGTGTGGCTGGGTCAGGTATGTTTGTGTCAGTAATTGCTGTGGTTTTGTCTCGCAGCTGGATCTACTCCTCACTGCCTGTAAACAAGCAGATGTTGGCAGTTTCAGCCACCTACCCCGAGTCCTTGGCTGCTGCTCTCACCAGGTACATGAGGGAGCCCACGTTTGTGAGGCTGAACCCCACGGATCCCAGCCTCCTTGGTAAGCACATAAAAACGGGGAGGGTGGCACAGTCAGCAATGGATTAAGAGGAGGATGCTAAAACCAAAACATGTGCCTTAGAATGCATGATTTTTGTAATTTCTCCCCTATCTGAGTTGTTCAGTTTATGAATATTGATTCCCAGTGTTGATGTAGTGAATCTTGAATGAGAAGGTCTTTAAAGGCCTTTCCAACTCACAGCACTTTGTGATTCTGTATTTTCAAAATACCAGTGACAAATGGAACTCTCTGCTTTTTCTATCTATTAAAAAAATTTCAGCCTTTTAAGAAAACCTTCTCCTGGAGATTCTTATATGTGTCTTTATTTGCAGTTTCCCTTCAGGTGCAGTATCACATGTTTACAGAACTCTGTGTATGCTTTTATGGCAAACCCTAATCTCTTGTTTTGGTTTCCTGCTCAGGGCTGAAGCAGTACTACAAAATAGTGAATTCCCATCCCCTCCCACATAAAACCTTTGAGGAAAAAACGCAGCACCTGCAGGAGTTGTTCAGCAAGATTCCTTTCAACCAAGCCTTAGTCTTCTCAAATTTGCACAGCAGGTAATACCTTTGGAATAACACCTGGACAGAGCTTGTTTGAAAGCAGTGGTTGTAATGGCCAACCATGGATAAATTTCTGTGCATGTGGATAAATTTATGGGACCTGAGGTCTCAGAGCAGTCTGCAAACTTCAGGTCTGAAATACAGCCTGAGGAATGCAGTGAAATACTGGAAATATCAGAATGCAATCCTTGGCTGTAGAGAATAACTGGCAGGTGTTGTTAGGCCTGGGGTTTTATCTCCAGTTTTCAATGTGTGTGTTCTCTCAGGGCTCAACATCTGGCTGAAATCCTGACATCCAGAGGCTTCCCTGCAGAGTGCATTGCAGGTAAACCCAGTCATAATTTTCTGATTCCACTCAAATTGTGCATAAGTGTGACCTAAAGTAGGAAAATATATCTTAAATCTTGCCTTGCAGGGCCTCTGATTAAATGGCTGAGAATAGCATTTGAATCTTCATAGGTCTTTTAAGACTCAATCTACAAAGAAAAGAATTTTTTTGTAAAGAGTGACCTGAATTTCCCAGTTTTGTTTGTTCCTTCTTTACTCATTTGCAACTGATGTTTGAGGAAGTTTCTAACTTATTTCTGATGATATAAAGCAGTGTTGTCTAGAATATGAGGGGCATAAAGATGAGAAATGTAACCTGCTTCTAATTTTTATCTTCCTAGGCAACATGAATCAAAATCAGCGACTTGATGCCATGGCCAAATTAAAGCAATTCCACTGCAGAGTTCTGATTTCCACAGACTTGGTGAGCTTGTACTGCTTTCAAACAGATTTTTGCAGATTCTATTTCAAAGTTATTAATTGCTCTGCAAATTTTACAGCACGCAGGAATACTGCACATAAAGTTACTTCAGAGGATTAGTTTTGATTGGAATTGGAGAGAACATAAATGTGCTGATAAAGCACCATGGACTGTGATTTATTTTCACTGTGCAGCTTAGAAACCACCCCAGCTCCTCATGTGCCTGCCCAGGGCAGGGGCTGCAATGAGATGATGCTTTTAGGGCCCATCAAACCCAACCCATTCCGTGGTCTCAAAAATAATTTTCAGTGTATCTGTTTTTCTGCAGCTACAAGCTGCTCTGTGGGCAGTGAGTGCCAGGGTGACTCTGGGCAGCTTGGACCAGTGACCCCTGTGCTCCCTCCCAGCCTCCCTGGGGTTTTGGGTTGATTTAAAGCTCTGTGGAGTTACTCAGCTCTCAGTGCCCTTTTCTCCTCTTCTCTTCCTGCAGACATCTCGTGGGATTGATGCTGAGAAGGTGAACCTGGTCATCAACCTGGACGTGCCCCTGGACTGGGAGACCTACATGCACCGCATCGGCCGTGCCGGGCGCTTCGGTGGGACAGGAATGGGGACAGGGACAGGGACAGGGATAGGGACAGGGGCACAGGGACAGCCTGGGGCTGCTGGCAATTCACTCTGCTCTGTCCCACAGGCACCCTGGGGCTGGCTGTCACCTATTGCTGCCGTGGGGAGGAGGAGAACACCATGATGAAAATTGCTCAGAAGTGCAACCTGCAGCTTCTTCCTCTGCCAGGTGGGCTCTGTGCTGGGGATGCAGCTGGGCTTGGTGGTTTCCTGTCAGTCAGAGCTTCAGAGCAGCCCAGGAGGGGCTGGTGTGTGGCTTCTCTGCTGGGGCTGCTTTGCTTTTAGTCCATGTTCTTCACACTCTGCTCCTGACAGTAATTTAGTGTTGTTTGTGTTGAGCAGCCTTTGATGCCTTCTATGAAGGAAATGTTCTGGCTCTTTAAACTCTCCCAGGAATTGAAGGGGTTGGTTCGTGGCCCTCACTTGATGCAATTTGGAGAAGCTTCACTGGGGTACTTGTGTGAGTTCCAGAGGGAAGCATGCACTTGATTGAGTGGCTGCTTGTTCCTGTTCTGTGCAGAGCCAGTCCCTCCAGGAATGATGGAGCAGTTTGAAGATGGGGAGGTAGAAGTTAAACCTGCAATACCAATGGGTCCTGAGGTGAATTGTGACACTGAGTGTCCTAAACCAGAGCAACCAGCGCTGCAGCCTGTCCAGAATGGCTTTTCAGACAGAGCTCAGCCTCCCTCTAATCTTCCAAAGGATAATTCTTCTGTAGAAAGGCCAAAAAAGACTCTGAAGCAAAAACAGATAAAAAAGTGCACAAATGTTGCAAATGTAGTGAAAACCAGTAGAATCCCCCAAAGTTCCAGCTGTCACTCAGAACAGAGGAATCAAGTCAAACCCATCTCCAGGATGGATGGGCAGCACAGCACTCAGGCTCCAGATGAGGAGGCCTTAAAAAAAAATCTTCCCAAAATTCCATGCTTGTCTTCTTTCAAAAACCAACTCACCAATCCCTGGAGCTTCTCAGATTTTGTTGAAGACTATGATTATTTCATTAAAGAAGGGTCAGAGAGAGAGGTGGAGATTTTAAGAAGTTACTCAGGCCCAGGAGAGCAAGGTGAGCTGCCCAGAAATGGGGATGTGGAGTGGGAAGAGATGGAGCAGCACCCAGAGGCAGCAGCAGCTGGGGATGTGTCTGCTGACAGTGATGGCTCAGACAGCTCCAGGGGCTCCTTGCACAGCAGGGCCAACAACTCGTGCTCTGAGGTGCTCTCAGACACTCAGGAGCCAAGGGCTGTGCCCCCAGCACGGCAGGGGCAGGGCCCTGCAGGTTCCTGTCCCACACCACAGAGGCCTCGGGAGCCATCCCACACCCCCAGGCAGAATGAGGGGAAAAAGAAAGTCCTGAAGCAAAATGCTAAACACAAGAAAAGGCAGAGCCATCAGTTCTGCAGTCCTGCCACAAGCAGAGCTGAGGAGGAGCAGAGCTGCAGCTCCTGGGATGATGCTCCCTGGAGCTCTGAGCACTACTGGAGGTGTTACTACGATGCCTGGCAGAGCTACTACACTGCAGTGTCTCACTACAGCAGGAGCTACTGGCAGTTCAGCACCATCAATGCCTACCACATCAACTCAGTCTACCTGCAGGAGCTGCTGAGGGATGGGGATTGATGTCCTGACTGATGTCCTGATGCTGCTGGCTGGGACCAAGACAGGGTCTGTGACAGCAGTGCTGCTCTAAAGGACGCTGACAAGAGACAGATGCTGTTTGACATGAAGAAAAATGGTGTCTGTTTCTAAGCAGCTGTGTCTGGTACATGTTCTACACAGGTCCAGTGGGGGTGTTACATTTGTTAATAAAAGGAAAAGAAAGACAGCTGGATGCTCAGTTGGAATCTTTACAATCCAAACTAAAATAAAAGGATGATAAAAGGCAGAATTCCCACGTAAGAAATGTCAGAAAGGAGAAAATACAAAACAATCCCAGTTGTGTTTCATGGAATCCCAGAATGGTTTGGGTGGGAAGGGACCTTAAAGTTCATCCTGCTCTACCCCCTGCCATGGTGTGACACCTTCCCCTGTCCCAGGCTGCTCCAGCCCCAGTGTCCAGCCTGGGACAGTGCCAGGGATCCAGGGGCAGCCCCAGCTGCTCTGGGCACCTGTGCCAGGCCTGCCCACCCTCCTGCCTGCCTTGCCTTGCCCTCCCTGTGTCTCCTGGGTGAAGCTGAATTCCCTGTGAGGCTCCATGGTCTGTTCAAACTTGGTGATCATCCCTAATTCTCTTGGTAAACACCAGGCACTGATTACATCCCAGTGAAGTGCCAGAGTGAAATGAGCATCTCAATGCCTGTGTTGCCAATTTAAATCCAGTTAATTAACACTGTATAAATAACATTTCTGTAGCAAGGTGTGCAGCAAGCTGTGCGGAAGAGGATTTAATTATGTAGAAAATGTGCAGCAATCATAATTGGTCTGTCCCTCTGGGTGCAACAATAGCAGACTTCCCACACTTACAGGAATACTTTAATTAGAGATGGAATTACCTATTAGTGCTAAAACTAATTGATCGTTCCTGTTTGGCTTGTACAGAGCTGTCCTGGGGCAGGAAAAGATGGGAGTGTTGGCTGGCTCGGGGTGCTGACCCTGGGTTGCCTCCACAAATTTTGAAAGATTTTCATTCTGTATTTTGTTCCTGCCTTGCTCCCTTTGTGTCACAAATGACTCCAGGGAGGAGTTCCCTTTTGTGTAGTTGGAAAAGCCAAGACAGGATTTAGTTTCCAAGATGAATTTTTGCAACTCTTAGCATTCACAGACAGGACACTGCAAGAGATGCACCTCAGTGTCTGCATCATTGCTGTGCTGTGACATCTCGCTGATTGCATTCTTAGGGAACAATTAATTAGTGTTTAAATGCAACTGGAGTGGTCTAGTTCAACACCCAGAGTTCTCCAAAATAACCTCCTAGAAGGCTTTTAGCAGAAATGACAGCATGCTGTGGTATTTGTGGCACATACTCTGTTTAATCCGGATTGGATACATCAGGTACAGCAGTGGCACAAGACTCAATACTGTAAATGATATACAAGTTTCAACATATGCACTACAATTCCAAAAGAAGACAACAGGAAACTCGGTTCTTCTAGAAAGTTGTTCTCAAATGAAGCTACCTGCAGTTGTGTCCAGTACATTTCATATCTGTCCTCTGACATTTGTAAAGCAAAGCCCATTTAAAGTACGAAAATAGAAAATAATAAGGTTGAGAGCTTCTTATAACATAGAACTCCTAAAGAAAACACCATTGCATTGGAATGCCATACTGGTTTATCAAAAATAGACCATCACACCGTTTTAGAGACTTGGTTGGTCCAAGGAGCCCCTGGGAGCTCCAGTGGTGGTTGAGCAGTGGGAGGAGCGTTGGGTGTGTGGGACCTTCCCCAGCCGAGGCTCTGAGCAGCACTGGTGTGACCAGAGAGGGGAGGGACACACGGACACAGAGGGACAGACCTGACTGGAACAGGAGGAGGGAGTTTCAAAGCTCTTCTGTTCCACCTGAAGCGTTTCTGGCACAGCTCCCTGGACAGGAGCAGCAGTTCTGGCACTGGCTCCAGAATTCCCTGTGGGTTTTGGGGTGCCATGGATTGAGCTCCTCGTGCAGGAGAAGCTGCTCCGTGCCCTGCAGGCTGTGGGGCTGGCACAGAGCTGAAATGACTGCCTGGAGGTCACTTAGTGCCTGCCCAGGCTGCTGCTGCTCAGCTCCTGAAGTTCACTGCCTTCCCTTTCCCTCAGAGCTTTCAAACACAAAATCACCATGGACAGCGTTTCTGGCAAATACAAACCCAAAAACTTGGGCTCTAAACCCAGGGATCTACTGCAGTTGGCTCCAAGTGTTGGAGGAAAATAAATGTTCTAAAACAAAATATTGAGATAGACTGGATGGGTGAATGGTGTGGAAAAGGGGTTTTATTCACCTCACTTTAAAAGCAGAATTCATTTGCAGTTCACAGCTCCTGATGTTCACCAGCTCTCCACAAGTGCTGACTGTGTGACTCTGCCTTAGTCCAACACATTCAAATATTACAAAGTCCGAGGGATGTTGCAACACATAAATGAAATGTGATTTTTAATTTCCTGAATTTTCTTTACAATACATGTAAGATGTGACATGTTTGCAACCTCTTTACTTAAAAAAAGCAAAACCTTGAAGGAAATTTGCATTCTTTAGCTGGAATTAATCTGATTTCCATGCACACACCTGAAGCTGTCTAGACTAGAATGACAAATGCTGGCTACAGGTGTGTTAGCAACAGGTTTAGGTTAAATAAGTGGCATTGATTAAATCTGGTCTTTCTGGCCAATTAAACAGAGATGTATATTGAATTATCCATGAGCTTTATTCCACACTAAAGCCATGTGTGTTACTTAGGTTGTCTTTGAGGAAAAGGAAAGAAAAGGTGGCTTTTGGAAAGAGCAGAGGGAAGTCAAAGCCTGTGTGTGAAAGGTATTTTTCATCATTTGCTGCCAACTGGGTGTGAATCCTGTTAGCAGCTCAATGCCAGGTGAGAAGAGAGGAAATCTATTGATAGAATAGGCTGAAAATCAGTGAAAATATTTTTCCTTCAGAAAAAGCTTTGGGAAGGAAATAAAATGCTCAGAAAAAGGAGTTGCTCCTTTGATATTTTTAATATTGCTTTAGGAAAATCTGAAAAAATAATGCCCTTCCACTTGCTTTTTGTGCAAAGAATCTGTTTTTATCTCTTTTAGAGGAACTTTTCTAAAATTACAAAAAGTCACAAGGAATGAGAGGAGGGGGAAGGCTTTGAACTGAAGTGCCAGCACAGCCCTGATGCTCTGCTGGGTCCTGGGGCTGTTCCTGGGGCTGCTCCTGGCAGAGGACCCGGCTGGGCAGGGCCAGGTGCTGGTTCTGTGTGGGCTCAGGGGCAGGAGTGCCCAGGAAGGGTTTGGGATGCTGGCAGGGCAGGGCAGCACTGGGAGCACTGGAGGGAATGAGCCACGTCCTTCAGGTGAAGTTCTGCCTTGGAATTCTCAGCAGTGCCTTGGCCTCTTCTATTCCTGATGGATCCCTGTCCCTGTGGGATGGATCCCTGTCCTGTCCCTCAGGATGGATCCCTGTCCCTGCAGCTCCCAGGGGTGCACAGAGCTCTCCTGGGGGCTCCCAGATTTTCCGTAACTCAGTTCCAGGTGCTTCCAGAAGCTTCACTTGGGCGACCCCAGAGGATAAAGAGAGCTAGTGGCTCCATTAAAACACTCTCAGCCCTGTTTCTCCAGGCTCAGAGTTCTGTAAAAATCCAGTTTTTATCCCCTGAGAGCTGAGGAACTGACAGCGAGGGGCAGCACCCGCCCAGCTCATGGCACAGGCACAAGCCCTGGCTCCCCAGCAAGGACAATTCCTGTTTTGTGGAAGAAAACAGAAGCTGTGGCAACCAGAGCCCAAGCAGCCAGCCAGAAACTCCTGGAACTGGCTTTCCTCCTTCTTTTTAACCTCTTAAAATTGAATGTTATGCTCTCTTTTCCAAGGGGTTTGACTGACAGCAATGAGAAGCTGCAGTGGTGCTTTGGACGAGGCTGTTCAGACACAGGGATGGGAGTGCCCTGCTCAGCACTCCACACTCAATCAGCAATAAGAAAGGCAGCACCAAGAATCCATGAGGAATCCCTGACCCTTTGTGATTTTTATTCCTGTCCCCTGTGAGCATGGGGGCATTTCACCCTCACTCTGTGCCAGTGCAGATGAGGCTGCAATGGTGGCAAGTGGTGGAGAGCAAGGCCTCTGATCTAGAAGGGCAGGGGTGCTCAGATGATGACAGTTAACAAAAATAAAGCAAAATTTAAATTAAAACATCGAGAGAAAAGCTCAGTAATGATCAGATTAACTGCAGTATAACCTCCTACAGGAAGCAGCACAAGGCAGAGCATTTCAGTCTTTTAAAACAGGACTAAACATAGTTTTGGGTAATATATTACAGCACTGGAATAAGTGACTGGAAGCTGGTGCAGCTACTGGAGGCTCAGCAGAGCCCTGCAGCTGCAGGATGCTGCAGGGCTCCAAGGAGGGGATTGAGTCAATGCATCACTCCCAGCAGGAGTGCTGCCAAAGCAGGGTGCAGCTCCTATGTGCAATCAGCAGTAATTATCTATACATGTATGTGTCTGTAATTAGTCACATGTGTGTGTATATGTGCAATACAAATATTACATCGGGAGAGGTTATGGCAGATGTTAGAAAAAAACATCATCCCTCTGCTGAACCAGCCCCCAACACTCTCTGAGCCGCTCCTGGAACTCTGCTGTTGGTAAAATTTCTGCTCAGAACCCAGGGGATCCCTTCCCCTGCTCCCTCCAGGCTCTGGGGTTGTGCAGATCTCGGGGATCAGCCAGGCAGGGCACAGGGGATGGGGACAGGGGATAGGGCACAGGGGATGCTCCTCCCTCTGCCCTTCGTGGCTCCCCTGGCAAAGGGGGCTCCAGGAGGGCACAGAGGCAGGGAGCAGTTTCCTCCTGGCAGGGGAATCAGCTGAATTTCCTTGTGCTGGATCCTCAGGAGGAGGTGCCAGCACTGAGCCTGGCCCAGCCCCAGGAGCAGGAACCTGGCAGTGCCACACAGTGTTTGTTCTGCAGTTTTTGGTTAGCTGTTAGTTCATGGTTAGACTTCTCCCAAAGTAAGTGTAGAACTGGGAATAGAAAATGCTGTCTGTACCACACATTAGCAGAAGTTCTCGCAGCTCCAGCCCTGCTCCCCCTGCTCGAGCAGATCCTGTGCTGGGGCTGGAGAACTGGAATTGCTGAGCTTGTCTATCCCCAGAATCAATGCAGCCCAGAAGCCGTGGCTGGGACAACTGAGCCCTAAGACTGTGAAAAAGCCAAATACCTCTCTGTCCATGCAAGATATTTGGCTCTGGGGTTAATTATTATCAAGTATAAATCCAGACATCATTTGGCTACTATTTACAATGGGTTATACATCCAGTGCTAGCAAAGGAATTTCTCTATAGAAACCAAAAGGTAAAAAGCATGGGCATACATTACAAGGAACCTCAGTTAGACTCAGGAACGCTTGATGCAGTTGAGTTCAGTGCTTTCATTCTTTGCCATTTGTGTGTACGGTATTAAAAAAGAATCCTATCTTTTTTTTGTCCTTTTAAAAATACAGAACTGTAGTCTAGTCACACTCTAACAAGTAAGTGATAACAAAAATAGAAAGCAGATACCCAGGTGGGACTAAAACTCTACTAAAGCCTGTCTTCTTTTTTTTTTTGTTGTTGTTTTTGTTTTTCTCCACAAATATGTTTCCACAGACAATAATTAGCAGACAAACACACTGTATGCAATTGCACTGTATTGACTTGAAGGGCGGATACAAAATAGTCTAAATTGGGGATGGCATCCGGGGTGGGAGGTGTGTGGGGGTGTGTGTGCAGGGGGTGCTGGCACAGCTGGGTGCTCTGGGCACCGCCCTGCCCTTGAGGGGCTCTCTGCACTCACACACACACACAGCGATGCAGGGACTGCTGTGACAGGTGGCTTTTTTTGCCTAAATCTTTTCCTATAAAAGAAAAAAAAAAAAAAAGAAAGTGAAATTTTGGTTGGTTTAAAGGTTCTGCTCCATGAAGGAAAAAAAAATTCACAAAATCCATTGTTTTTTCACCTTGTCAGTCATTTCCTCATGAATAAATATTATCCATTAAAAACCTTTAAAAAGGTGCTGCGATACACAGTGTTAGATTTGCGCTCTCCACTCTCTGTCTGCCGCGGTGATTCCTCCCTCCAGCCCTGCCGGTGCCGCTCGCCCATCCCGGGGCAGCACGAGTCGCTCCGCAGGTTTCTCCTGTCCTGGCCAGCCCGGGCTCCTTGTCCCGCTCGTCCCCGGCTCCGTGCGCTCGCCCCGGTTCCGTGCGCTGGTCCCGGCTCCGTGCGCTCGCCCCGGTTCCGTGCGCTCGCCCCCGGCTCCGTGCGCTCGCCCCGGCTCCGTGCGCTCGCCCCCGGCTCCGTGCGCTCGCCCCGGCTCCGTGCGCTGGTCCCGGCTCCGTGCGCTGGTCCCGGGCAGGCAGGGGGGAGCAGGGAGCGGACGGAGGGAGCGGGGCTCGGTGCCGGTGCCGGTGCCGTCCCGGGCCCGCTACAAGGCCGAGACTTTGACGATGTTGGCCGGGCTGGGCAGGGCGGCGGGGCCGGGGCTGCCGGGGCCGGCTCTGCTCTCGGCCTCGGGAGTCAGCGCCGGCGGCGTGGGGATGCTGATGATGGCTGTGGTGATCTGGGCAGCTTTGCAGTTCGGTCTCAGCCCATCGTCTGATTTCATGTTGAGGCTGGAACGACTGGAAAACAAATTTAGTGCTTGGCTTGATTCTGAGAATGAGGCGGTGGAAAGGATGGGGATGGTTGTGGTTCTTAATCAGGATCTCATTCAGCTGAAATATTCAAAGGCTCCATTTAAACACCCCCCTGTTCCTGCAGGCACCACTTATGTCTACACAGATTACACCGAGCTTGGGTAAATGTTCCCCCTGGTTAGGAGACGGCTTTTCACGGGGCAAATTGTTCTGTTTCCATTTCCTTCTTGCATAATTCCAGTTTATTTAAAAGGATGTCTAAGTACACTGGCCTGTGTAGTGCATCTTTTGAGAGCACAGGTAGTTGTTTCTGAGAAAGATGTTGTCTTTCTTGCATTTCAAATACCTCTTTCATATTCACCGTCCCTTGATCTTTTCTATTTTATTTCTCTCTGCAGTACTTTCAAGGATGTGACAGCTGGGAGCATTCTTATTAGATCTGCATCAATTGCATCCTATAATTAATTACAGAGGGAAAATGATAGGTTGATTTCTGTGCATCTGCACAGCTACAGGAGTCTGCTATTACCAGCCCAACGTGTTCATTTCCAACACAAGGCCTGTCCTTTCAGAATGTAAAGCTCCCAGTGGGGAAGCTGCTGCTGTTGTTATCTGGGAGTGACTCACCAGAGGAGGGTTTCTGATCCCTCAGACATCCAGGAACAGAAGAGCCGGCAGTGGGGCAGCCCCAGGGCCTGGGTGCTTCTGCAGGGGTAACCAGTACACCCAGCTGGTTGCATTCCACATGAGAAATAACTGAGAAGCTTTTTTTTTCTCTCTCCATGCGTGCCCAGTTTGGTAAGCAAGTGAAATAAGTGTTGACATTTAAAATATCACCAGCATCTGATTTAGCACCCAGAACAGCTGACATTCCCCTGAATTACTGCTTCAGGTGCTGGTTTAAAATATTGTCATATTGGAACTGAAATAGCTGGGGACGTGTTTTGTGCTTGCTCATTCATAACTCATGCTCTGAAATGCCCTTCTGGCACAAAGGAATTGCTTGCTGCCCTAAAGGCAGCTTTGTTTCAGTTTCTACATCCCTTTGATAGGAGTGGGGAGAAGAGGAATGGGACATTCAAAGCCAGCCCTGGTGCACAAAAAACTTAATGGGCTGGGGGGAATTTAGAAAGTAATTTAATATTTGCAGGAATTATATGGTGAATAAATGATTCTTTTTCAGCAATTTATGTATAAAATGAAATCTTAAACATTTTCTATTAAGGGACACTTCACTTGTGTCTTTTATGGCTTTTTAGGGCACAGCCACATTGTGAAATTCTTCTTATTTGCTTCCCAGTGATGCTTAGAGTGGCAATTTAGACTTTAGGACAATGAAAATCGTGGAGTGTCCCGGGGGGACCATGTCAGCTCCCCAACAGCTTTGGCTGCAGACACTGCTGGCCCGTTGGTTTTCCCATTCCCTGGGGAGCCTGTCCCATGTCCCGCCGCCCTCTGGGGGAGGAACCTTTCCCTGAGTCCTGAATCCCCTCCCGAGCTGCGCTGGAGCCTGGATTTAATCTGGTTCTTCCCAGGACAGCCAGGAGCTCCTCCCGTGGCGCATCAATGGAGGGAGACAAAGATCTGCCACCAGCTCTGGCTCCTGGCTGGAGAACAGCCCTGCCAGGCCTGCAGCTGGGCACAGCTGGGCACAGCTGGGCACACCCGGGCACCCCGCCCGTACCTGGTGGTGAGCGAGGGCTGCTCGCTGCACTGGATGTGGATGGTGCTGAGCTCCTGCATGCTCCGCAGCCGCGTGGCCGGCACGCTGGAGTTGGGCAGGTGCGAGCTCTTCTTGTGGCGCCGCGAGCAGCAGGACGAGCCGAGCCCGGCGTGGCTGGACAGCGAGGGGCTGCGGGACGAGGGGTAGTTCTGCAGCGAGCTCTCCATGCAGTTCTGCTCGAACAGCTGCTCGTCGATGAACTCGTGGTTCTGGCGGGGAGGAGAGGAGCGCTCAGTGCCGGGCCGGGCTGGGGCAGCCCTACCTGGGGGATGCTCTGGTGCCTGCAAAGGGGCTCACACGGGGGTGGCTCTGCCCTCGCTGCACCAGGGGAGATTTTGCTCGGCTGTGCCAGCAGGGGAACAAGAGGAGCTGCTGCAGTGAGGAGAGCTGAGGCCGTCACTGCTGCCCTGCTCACACGGTCTGAGGTGATCAATCTGTTGGGCTCAAACCCAAGGGGTTTGAATTTCTGCTCGTTTTTTCCTCTGGATTCCAGAATGGTCTCAAAAAGTCTGGAATGCCACGTGGTTATGAAACCCAAAAGGAGTTCATGCTCCTTTTCCTTTCTGCGTGGGGACAGGACTGCATTTCATTTGGATGATCACCTGGCCATAGAACTCAAAGCTTGCTTTGGCTCTTGGGTTCAAAGCATCCCTGCAGTGCATGAGCTGGGAGGAGTAAACACAGCAGTGAAGAGGGGGAACTGTTCAGGGGGAAGGAAATTCAGAAAGCTGGATCTGTAAAGAGCTTTTGTGCTAAGGAAGAAGAAATCCTGAAAGAAAGAACTCCTATGAGTGGCTATCCACACCCAGGCAGAGTGAACAGACTTCATCCAGTCCCTGTCAGCTTCAGAAAAGATGGGAAACAGAAGCAACCATGCTGGAGGCAGCCACCAGACCCCACTGAACAAGTGACAATCTCACAGGGAACAAGAGCACGGGAAAGCCAAAGGGAGCCACGAGCACAAACTCCCCAGGACAGGAGCAGAACGAGAAGTGAGCAAACACCGTCCAGACAAGTCACAGAGACCAGAGAGAACACAGATCCAATTGAAAAGCAAATACCTTGATGGTGGAAGTTCGTACAGATAACAGGGGATCATCCACAAGATAGGACAATCCCTACAGGACAACATGCCAACAGAAGATAAAAACACAATTCATTGTCCATTCCAGCATCCAGAATTTAGTCCCAGCACTGCATCTCTCGCCTCAGCATTCCAGCTCAGGTTTGAATGGGCAACAGAACCTTCTCTCAGGCCCCTCAACCAGAATCCTTCTGACCATTCAGCCTCTGAGTGTTTTGTTCATGGAAACAGAACAAAACCCAGAACAACGTTATTACTTTGATCTTTTGAGAGCCAAAGGCAAAGACTAACAAGGTTTCAGCTGCTGATTCACAAATCACAGATTTTGATTGTTTTGCTGTTGTCTCACCAATGGATTGTGGGGTTTAATCAAACTCTGTGAACACACAGAAGGGTTTGGGTTGAAGGGCTGGGTTCAAGGCACTCAGCACTTGGAGAAAACAAAGCATGTGAATGTCCAGACTCAATCTGGGAATTGGAATGAGAGAGGAAAAATCCTCCCTTTGTTTGAGCAAACTCTGTCTGCTGTGGGAATATGACAAAGTAATCTCTGTTGTGGCAGCTACAAGTGCTCCAGGGTCACTTTGTCATCTGACACAGCAGATTTGTGACCATTCACAGGCACTCAGCTGGAAGTGTGTGCCACTGACAACCCAGAGAGCAGGCCAATAAATAATGGCCTTTGAGAATCCTCTGCCTGCTCCCAGGAAAGGTGAATTGCCCATTGAAACAAGCTCGCAACCATGGTACATTCCTCATTCCATTCCTGCAACTGGCTCACAAAATGACTCTTCAGTGTTTAAAAATGCTTTTACTGCCATTTAAATTTTCTGTTACATGGTGTTTGAATAGGTTATGTGAAGTACAGGATCTCCAGACAAACCCATTGAACTTCCTGGCCTGATAACTCCAGACCAGGGTCCAAACCTGCTGTCTGATCTGGTGCTGCACCATAGCAAAAACTGCCTGAAAAACACGAGGGACAACCCCATTGTGCAGATTCTCCTTCTGAGTTTTAATCAAAATCCAAGTGTCGCTGTTATTGCCGTTGTTTGCTGAGAAAGAGAAACATCTGAAACATTTTCAACCCCTGCCACTCCTTTCCTGCTGGAAAGGTCAGCCTTTATTGGTGTGGTGGACTGACACAGCCAGGGCATCAGCCCACTAATTAATTACGGCACCACGCCCACTAATCAGGGTATCACGCCCACTAATTAGGGCCCCACACCACTAATTAGACACACTTTGCCCAGTTACTCAGCTGGTGAGTGATGGGGTAACTGGTGCAGCCCCGGAGATTCTCCTGCTCCTGCAGTCAGAATTTCTGAGCCCTTCTAGAAGGGCAGAGCCTGCAGCCAGGGCTGGCAGCTTCTGTTTGCTTCAGCCAACGTGTGCACGTTTTCAAATGAAGGTGTTTTTGTGAAATACAAATACAGGGTCACGGCACTGAAGGTTTCAGGCAGGAAGTTTGAAACTGAAGAGTCAGGTTGTGAAATGTCTGCTGGTAATGTAACATTGAAATAAAGGCAGGATGAGTTGTGTAAACAAATCCAGTCATTGATACAGGAAGAATCAGTTCACTGCCCCTGGCACGGGGACCTTCAGAGCTCAGTGGGCTCAGGTCACTAATTACTCAGGTCAACATGTTCCTTAAATCTTCCAGGGTGTCTCTGAGGCCCAAGTGCTGCTGTTCCAGCACAAGCCAAACTATGGAAGTGAAGGTGATTTGTCTAAAAGAAACCCTTGCAAGTCAGAAATCAAAAGTACATTTGATGATGGATGCAGATGGAGAAAGGCATGAATATTTCAAGTGTTAACCTCTTTTCATTCTGCTTAGAATGAATCATGGTATAGATAATGTGTTCCTTTACTGCAGAACCTTTTATATAAACCTGGAAGCAAAACATATGTATCAAATAAATATCTGGAATGTTCCCAAAGAATTCTGCATACACAATCAGTCAGTAATGCAAACTAAAACTCCCTCCCAACACCTTGCAGACAGAAAGGTCCTGCTGGACAAACTGCCCAAGTGGCTTTGGGATAAATCACCTGCCCTTGCTACAGAGATAAGCAGAGATGTGTGCAACCTTTAACCCTTGAGTTCATCCTCTCTCAGCCTTCTCCAGGGCTAAAGGTTCGTTTTCCAGCCCTGGGCACTGCTGACCAGGCTGTGTTTTGGTGACCAGCAGCACCCTCCTCCCAGGGCAGCAGAACTGTCCCTTAGTGCTGCCCAGCACCAGTGACCTGTGACTGACAGCACGAGGGAAATGCACTCTGGGTCTCTTTCAGGGGCACTGAAGAAATGAAACTTCTTATTTCCAGGATCTCCCTAGCCCCTCACTGAACTCTGTGTGTGCTCAGATGGACTGGAGTTTCTTGCTCTGCCATAAAATGAAAGGACAATAAAATCTTGCCTGGTGGAGAAGCTGCTGCTGGCTCTGTGCAGGGGCAGGGCTGGGGGAGCAGGAAATCCCCTCTCCATCCCTCTGCACGGGAATTGCTGCTATTTTACCAACAGTGAAGCAGAGGTGCCTCTCACCCTGCTGTGGGGAGGTGACAGCAGCCCGGGGCAGTGTGGCAGGGTCCCCTGGCAGTGACATCCCCTCCCGGAGCCCTGCCTGGGACAGGCTGTGTGCTGCTGTACTTACGGTTGTTTTTTCCAGGCAGTGCAGCAGATGGTGGTGTTGGCTTTCGATTAACGAGGTGCCTTTAGTCATGTGCTGTTCCTCTTCCGTGGATCCCTGAAAAGCCACAAAAGGGGAGGGGAACAAGCCAGACCAGGTGTAAGAGCAGGAGAACAAACAGAACAAACGGGGTGAAGGTAACAATTTCACTGCTGCCAGCTCCCAGCTTTTCCTCCTGACTCTGAGGAAGTTTCCTCAGTTTTTTTTCCACCCAGGTGGACTCAGATTTAACCCAAGCCCTGTGTGTTTCCAGGTATCCAGAGCCAGCAAGGAAATACTGAAATATTCAGGGCAGGGCTGCTGCCTTGGGATGGCAAGCTCAGGAACCAGAGGCAGAGAAAAAAGAATCTGTGCTGCTGAAATTTTCCAAAGTACACCAAGACCGCTAAGCTTGCTGTGACCTTTGGATGCCAACAGATGTGCCCTGACCTGGAGCCGGAGTCAGGAGGCAAAGACAAGCAAGGACAAAGCTGCCCTGGCACCCTGGCACTGCCACAGCTGCTGAGCCAGGGGCTGGCACTGTTAATGTTTAGGGGTTAAGGACATTCTCTTACTGAAACTGCCTGTGATTTCACCACATTAATCTTGGTGTGCCTTTGAGGGTGAGCTCTGTCACAGGGATGTGCATTAAAGCAGCAGTGAGGTGCTCTAAGGTGTTTCAGTGCCTCAGAAGGGGGGCCTGGTGTCTTCTGGAACGCCCAGATCTGAGTAAAAACTGGGTGTGCATGGTTTGAATGGCTGCTCAGGGCCTGGCTGCTCAGCAGAGGAAAGAACACCGTGCCCAGACATTGCTTGTTGCTCCTGAGGGGATCCAGCTCAGCCATGGTTGGAGCTTTGTGTTTAATTCCACCCCTGTGTGCCACTGCTCCCTGCTCTGGGTGCCATTCCCAGGCTGCTGCTGTGATCCTTAAGTGAAGGAATAACTCTGACAGGTGCCAAAACACAGCTGAAGTGGCACATTAAGGAAGCTGACTTCCTGCACACAGAATTAATAGATTCCTGTGGGAATGCATCTTAGGCAGGTTATGGATTTCCTGTTGCTGTTGTTTTGGAAGATGAACATTCCCAGATGTATTTTTAGAAGTGGCCTAAAAAATAAAAATCAGTTCAATTTTTCTTATTAACAATCCTCCTGGTGAGGCAGCACATCCAGCAGGTCCTGCTGAGATGACTGACTTCTCTGAAGTCTGGGTTGGAATATTTCCCATGGAGGTCCTTGGAAGCCCTAAAGCAGAGATGATGCTGCACTAAAACACTGGGAAAAGAGAGAGGGAGAGCACGTACTGCAAACTGTATCTTTTTATGAGGATTTGCCTGAGAGGAAATGGAAATGGGATTGGAAACTCTGGCAGGAGAGCCCAGGAGCTGCTGAGGGTTGGCAGCACAGCCCAGGCTCTCCCTCTGCTCCCACCACAAGGGACAGGGCTCAGTGACCAGGAGGGACCTCAGGTGTCAGGCAGTGGGACTTGTACTCCTCTTCTTTGGGGTTTTTCTTCAGCAGCCCAGTGTTTGCAGCAGCAAAGAGCAGGAATGTTCCAGGCCACCCCAGGTGGGAAGCAGGGACCGATCTGCAGAGCTGCTGATCATCCTGAACATCCCAAAATTGGAATTTTGGGAGCAGGACCAAGGACAGGGATCCTGCAGATGCAGGCTGTGCGTCAGTGCTCCCTGTGTTACTGCAGGAAAACAAAATCTGGGACTTGAGCAGGGTTTGGCTGCCATGGAAGCGCTGCTGGGAAGGAGAGCTTTGCTCCTTGAGCAGGGTGCCAGTTTTGCAGGGATTTGCTGCCAGTTACCACTCAGTTTGCTCTTGGAAGGCTTTCAGTGAACTGCTGGTTGTCTGGGGGAGGCTGCAGCACACTGTGGTGTCAGTTCTGAAATCCAGAATTCTTCCCTGTACCTCGATTTCAGTGCTCATCAGTGGGCCCTGGTGCACTGGACTGGCCCTGCCCAGGGCTTATCTGGGGCTTGTGAAAAGGCACCAGAGCTCCCAGCCTCCTGCTCCTGGGATATTCATATCCTGGGATATTCACCTCCTGGCACTGCAGCTAAAAGGGAATTTCAGCTGTACAAGGAGATTAGTGCTAAGAGGATCTGTAGGCTGCTGCCATGGGAAGGATCTCACCATCCCTTGAGCACTTTTGACATAAAGCCCACTAAAAAATCTCTATATGAGAAGAAAACAGTCTGAGTGCTCCGTGTGTGGAGCACAGGTCTGTCTGGAGCTGAGCTCCTTCCTGCTGCTCCCCTGGATGAATCCTTTCCTTTGCCTCCCTTCCCTCTGCTGGGAGGCTCCAGGCTGGAGGTGCTGCCCCTTGGAGTTGTTCATCCTGGTGCTAATGAATGTTCTGGAATCCTGAGCACTCCTGGGTTTCCAGTTTATTGTTTGGCCAAGGATGTGTCACTGCTCGGTGACCCCTGCCAGTGTCACCAGAGCTGGGCCCTGGCTGTCCAGCAGTGTGGGATCTGGGGCTGGCAGAGACAGTTCCTGCTCCTGGCTGCAGGGATTCAGCTGGAATTGCTGCTGCTGGCTGCAGGGATGCAGGAGTTCAGCTGGAATTGCTGCTCGTGGCTGCAGGGATGCAGCTGGAATTGCTGCTGCTGGCTGCAGGAATTCAGGAATGCAGCTGGAATTGCTGCTCCTGGCTGCAGGGATGCAGAAATTCAGCTGGAATTGCTGCTTCTGGCTGCAGGGATGCAGCTGGAATTGCTGCTCGTGGCTGCAGGGATGCAGGAATTCAGCTGGAATTGCTGCTTCTGGCTGCAGGGATGCAGCTGGAATTGCTGCTCGTGGCTGCAGGGATGCAGGAATTCAGCTGGAATTGCTGCCGGGGCACAGAGCAGCCCTGGGGCAGCCTGGCCGTGTGCAGCCCATTACTGCTCACTGAGATCCCGGGCAAGGTGTCAAAACAGGGCTTGTACCTGGGCAGGGAAGCAGTTTGACACTAATTTGACTGACAAATAAGCACAGTATGGAGATAATATTTTGGTGCCTATTACAGCAGCTACACACGCCGTGTTCCTTTATGTTTTCACAGCTTAAAAAATTTGGCTGTCTAGACTTGCTGTCATTCACATTTTGTACTCTTCAGAAGAGTTTGTTGCTCTGCCATAAAATAAAAGGACATAAAATCTTGCCTCGTGGAGTTAAACTGGTCATGTGCACCTGTAGGGAAGAGCTCTCTGCAGTTCTGTAATTAATTACTGTCTCTGCCCGGGGAGGGAGAGACGTGTTGGGTCTTGGTTCTGGCCCAAGTCCTTCTGGGATTCTATGATTTACAGCTCTAAGCCCACCAGGAAGGAAGGTACAGCCAGAAAAACCTCGTGAAAACCTGCTGTAGGAGCTCCTATAGATCTAAATTTAGTTATTAATGGGTAAAAATAAATCCTCTAGAACCTCTTTAGAAATGTTTTTGTTTTCCTCCTTGTATCTACAGTAGCTTTGTAGCCAAAATGATCCTTTTCCCACTTCTTTTTTTGGGCAAGTGCCAGAAAATGAACCCATTCAGCCAAATATTTCTCTCAGCCTTGTGCATTTTGGACTTAAGCATTGGTGTGTCAGCTGCTCTCCCTGAGTGGTCTTGGCAGGGAGTTTTTGTTGACAAGAGAAGTGAGGAGATCCTTGTTGGGATGACAGGCTGGAGGATCAAGTGCAGACTGAGCGATCCTGCTAAGCTCTCCTGGCAATTTTAAATACCAGAAACCGAAAGTTTAAAAGGAAAATTTAAATTTTTAGTCAATGCTTTGCATGTTTCTGGGTAATAAATAGCAGAATCCCAGCAGAGCTGACTTCCCAGCCCTGAGCCTTTCCTGTGTGGGGATAAAGCTCTGGGAGAATGAAGCTGAGGATTAGATCCCAGGTGAGGCTGCACAAATGAGTTCTAGGTGGTTCTGGGGCTCAGTCATTCTTCATTTCTCTCTCTCTGTTCCCCATGTGCATGAGAGGCTGATTTATGTGCAATGAAATCCACGAAATGTGCTAATACCTGCTCTGCAGCTGCTCAGCCTTAATGCAATAACCTCTGCTGGTTCTGCTGAGCAATCTGAGCACTCCAAACTTCCCTAAAAATAAACCCGACCAGGCTGCCTGCAACAGAGCTGTCCTGTTGGAGATGATCAGATAAAGAACATCAGACTCCTGGAACAGTAAATGAAGGCAGTAGGAGTTTATAGTGAGGGCTGTGGGAATCAGGGACCAGGGAGCATGGAGCTGCTCCTGCTGGGAGACAGATCCTGCCCAGCCCCAGGGACAACAGCTGGATCGCAGCTGTGGCTCGGG
>VXBI01009823.1:681927-699463 GCA_013397375.1 Toxostoma redivivum
CAGCTGTGGCTCGGGGCTGCACTCACTGCAGGGCACAGCTGGATCCCAGCTGTGGCTTGGGGCTGCACTCACTGCAGTGCACAGCTGGATCGCAGCTGTGGCTCGGGGCTGCACTCACTGCAGGGCACAGCTGGATCGCAGCTGTGGCTCGGGCTCCGGGGTGCACTCACCGTCAGCTCCAGCGCCTCGTTGAGCAGCCCGTTGCGTTTGCTGTGCAGGTACGCGTTGGAGCTGCCGGTCTTGGCCACGCGGATCCGCGCCAGGCGCGCCTTCTGTGGGGGAAACGGGGGAGGGGGGGAATAATGAGAAATAATGGGAAATATTGGGAAATAATGGGAAATAATGAGAAATAATGGGGTTAGGGATGGGAAATAATGGGGTGAGGGAGGGGGAAATAATGAGAAGTAACGGGAAATAATGGAAAATAGTGGGGTTAGGGATAAGGAACAGTTCAGAGTTCAGGGGCTGTGGGAGCTGTTTGGGGGCTGTGGGTGCTGTTCAGAGTTCAGGAACTGTTCAGAATTCAGGTGTATGGGTGCTGTTCAGAGTTCAGGTGCTGTGGGTGCTGTTCAGGGCTGTGGGTGCTGTTCAGAGTTCAGGTGTATGGGAGCTGTTCAGAGTTCAGGAGCTGTTCAGAGTTCAGGTGCTCTGCTCATGGTGCCTCCATCTCTCACCTTCCCCAGCCCCCTGCAAACCCCTCGTTGTGTCTCAGCTCTGTCCCTGCTCTGCACAGGGACAGAGCCCTCAGTGACCACACCTGTGTCCCTGCAGTGGCACTGGCACTTCATCAACTGTGGCATCTGATAAAATCACTGTCCAAAAATACATCCCCAGGGGGACAAGTTAGGTGATGAGAAACTGTCCAGAATAATGCCAACAAGAAAAACTAAAAGACCCTCCCTCTTCCTTTTTGATTATTTTTGATAATTCCTTGTAGCATTTAAGTTTTTAGTTTCAATTGCTGCCTGCTTCTCTGTCGAGTGATTTGCCTTTTTTCTTTTCTACTGTTAATTTATGACTCAAACACCATTAAAAGTAAATACATGAAATAGCTGCAGCTATTAAAAAATAATTACATTGTGCTGTAGTTTAAAATGCTGCATAATCCCTTAAATAACATGGAGCTCGTGATTTTCCCTTCTAATTAGAGGTGCTAACGGGGAAATGCTGTAGGAAGAGGGGAGGCAGGAGGCAAATATCTGCAGTGGCTCCAGAGAGTGGAGCCATTTCAGGAGCTCTATCCCTGCCCAGGTGGGAACCACTCTGGCCTCAGGATTGGAAAAATTGGAAATATTTGTGTAACCTCAAGGCCTTGTGCTCAAGCAGACAATTTCCCAGACAAAGACATGCACAGGGTAAAGTCTGCAGCTTTAATTGGGTGACACAGACGATGGCCAGTCTGGAAAATAGGTCTTCTTTTGACCCCCCAAAATGGGGCCATCTGAAATTGGCTTTATTTTCCACACCTCACCTAGATTCCCTTGTCCCATTTTAATGCTGAGCCTCCTGCTCAGGGTGAGTGAGATCTCAGTGCTGGGACAGGACAAGGCACAGACTGAGAACACGAGGATGGGAAATTGGCTCTTCCCTTCTGCAGACTTTGCCAGGCTGCTGTGCTGCTCTGGAAAGGACTGGCCTTGGGCTGTGGCCTGGAACAAACCCCTGGGGATGCTGCTGTGGGATGGGAGCTGTGGGACAAGGACTGAGCAATAGTTCATTTTCCAGGTCAATGGCATTGTCCCTCTGTTCCTGACAACCACATTTCCAATAAATTGTTTCTTCTAAACACAAGCATTTGTGTGTCTGTCCCTTACAGTGCTCTCTCTCCTCTGACCAGGAGTGGATTTTGGATGCAGTGCTGGTTTTTCCAGGGATGCTCTCATTTCTCCTGATCAAATACCAGCTCCTTTTCCAGTGTCCACCTTACCTCACCTGTAGCAGGAAAGGCTCATCCTCATCCTCTGCTCAGTCAATTGTCAAAGTGGATTCAGTCTCAGGCTATTGTAATGAACATTTTTCCCTTTGCCTCCAGGCTAGCAGGGGATCAAATATTAATAGCTGTACTCCATGTGGAGTGGAATGGTTCTGAGGTCTGTTCCCTTTTCCTTTTGAAACAGGGCCACTTGCTATCTAAATAATTAAGCCCCACAGCTTTTGTAGTTTAGAGCAGACATTTTTATTTTGAAAAATGTCAGTGGGGCAGGACAGAAGCGAATCCTGCTCTCCTCACACAAAGGATTGGCTGGGATCGTCCCAGCGCCCAACCCCGGGTCCCCACCGTGATTAAATTTGGGAGATATCTTGATTAACTCAGCTAGAGAAGTTAATTAAAATTGGTGCTTAAAATTGGTTTGGCCCTCCAGACAGTTTTCTGCATTGGGCTAGAAACAACCCTGAATCACCAGCTCGGGTTTTTCATGGATGTTTTTCCATGTGCAGATGTGAATTCTTTGGGCAGTGTCTCTGCCAAGCTCTGCCTGGTGTTTGGGTGCCTGTCCTGTGTCTCTCTGGGATCTGGCACTTTGATCAAGCCTGGGAATAAAGAAGGGTTTAATATTTTCCAAATTCTGCCAGTTTTTACCACGTGTGGGCAGGTTTTTGTCCTCCCTGTCCTGCAGAGCTCAGCACTCCTGGTCTGATGGGCAAGGGGAGGCCTGAGCTGCCCTGGCCTCCTGCTGGAAATGTCATTTTTGGGGGGATGCTTGTCCTGTGCATCTTCTCCCAAAAATGTGACAGACTAAAGGTCAGCAGGGCCTGAGATCACTGCTACTGAAATAACCCCTGCACAGGAGGCTAAAAAAGGAAAAGCAAACGGCACACGGTGTCTGCATGGAGATGGGAGAGGAGTTGCTAGGAAACCACAGGATCTCAAAATGCATATGACCTAATCTGGAAGATAATTTATATGATGAAAATAATAATACTAATGACAGCCACTTACAGGTTGGAATGATTAATTTGGTTATCTTGGAGCCCACGTGCTTCTCAGAGCAGGGTGGAAGGCCGGGCTCAGGAACTTCTGGGCTTTGCTGGATTTTAAGAACCTGGAGGCTCAGAACAGGCAGGAAGGGCAGTGAAGACCTGCCCAGGTGGGGAGGGTGCAGTGTCCTGGGTGCCTGCACTTCCCACAGGCACTGCCAGGGGAGAGACAAGAGCCTCAGCTCATCTTGCTGCTTTTTGGAGAAGTGCAGGGAGCAGGAGCTGCTGGCTGGGAGAAATGCTTACCAGATGGCAGGCTCAGGAAACAGCTAATTATTATTTATTAATGATTTTCATCCAGTTCTTATGGAGATAACGCTCATTCTTGATTTATATGGCATAAAAAACTATTAAAGCTACAACCTATGACACAATTCCATATTTTCCAGACAACTTCAGCTTTCCAGATGTTGTGTTCCTGAGCAGGCAGGGAGGGGAGCACCTGCACACCAGGAACTGCCTGCAGCCCCTTCTCTGTGCACTGGAGCTGCTTCAGCATTGTCACCCTGAGGATGAGGCTGGAAAGGACCCCTGGAATCAAATCATGGATCGCTGTGTAACTCTGCAGGGGCAGCTCCACCTGTGCCCAGGTGCTTTGGAAATGGCTCCAAACCCTGCACACCTGAGGATATTTCATTATTAATGACATCACCTGATTAATTGCTGATCGCCTCTCCCCTTTATCCAGGTGGTTCTTGAATGGCTCCAGACCCGCCTACCTGAAGGTATTTAATTATTAATGAGGTCACTTGATCTAGAGCCACCTCCCCCTGTGCCCAGCTGGGTTTGGGCTGTTCCTGCTCTAACGAGGTTCCCTGATTAACTCCTGATCACCTTCACCTGTCCAGGTGGCGCTTGAATACCCTGCACACCTGAAGGTATTTAAATGTTAATGAGGTTCCCGGATTCACTGCCCATCATCTCCCCCTATCCGGTGTTTTTTGGGTGGCTCCAACCCCTGCACACCTGAAGGTATTTACATATTAATGAGGTTCCCTGATTAACTCCTGATCACCTTCACCTGCCCAGGTGATTTTGGGCTATTCCAAGCCCTGCACACCTGAAGGTATTTAAATATTTAGGAGGTTCCCGGATTAACGGCCCATCACCTCCCCCTGTGCGGTGATTTTTGGGTGGCTCCGAGCCCTGCACACCTGAGGATGTTCCCCCAGGATCCGGGTCCCGGTGTCCCTTCTCCTCACCGAGAGGTGCTCTGCCCATGTCCCATCTCCCTTCCTGCTACATCCACTCCACGAGGGTTCCTGGCACAGGGTGCAGCTACACCAGGTAATGAACCATGCTAATTGCTCAGTAATTAATAGCTTGAACGTTATTGGTGATCGCTGCAGGGGGTGAGCAGCACTGGGCTGGTAAGGCTGAGATGAAGCTGCTCTCCAGAGCCATCAGTGGAGGGTTTTGGGTCTGGTTTTTATTCTCAAGGTGAAATATCACAACCATTCAGAAAGTGCTTGATTTTCTTGTTTTTCTCTGTGTCTGTTGCTTGTTTGGGGTTTGGACTTTAAATTCTAGATGGAAAGAAGGTGTTTGATTCTGGGAGATGGAAGAGGTGACAGATTGTAGAGTTAAATAGAGTACAGCACTGTTACAGCATCTAAGAGAACTTTTTCTTCTCCTTTTAAACTTTTTTTCCCCCTAAGAAACAAAGCATGCACATTTGGATTTTTCTTCCTTTCAAACCTTTACATTGAATGGCTTCTGAGCCAAGTTCAAATATTCTGTCGCTTTTGCTTTGGGGGAGATGTTATAGAGCTGCATATGGAAATGAGGTAGTGTAGAACTCATTATATTCCTATATAATTTGATAGAACCACTTACAGCCAGACCTTGATCTTATTTTGGGTCTCTTCATTACTTCCCAGAGATGAAAGATTCCCCTCTCCTCCTCTGTGCCTCTCCTTTTAGTGCTACCTTACCCTTGGCACCATTAAAGCAACAGAACATCATTTCCAATGAACTTTATCATTTAATCTTTTCCAGCTCTGAGGAACATGATGTTCAGGCTATTTATAGAACAATGCACAGAATATGGACTTTAATGGATCTGGGCCTCCAGCAGGCACTGATATCCTGGCTGATTAAACAGGGAATTCGCAAAGGGTCACAATATGCAAAACTGGCAGCAAGGGCCTGGTCCTGTCCTGCTGTAAACTTCTTTTTGTACATTCTCATCTTAGCTTAACTAGCTCAGGCTCACAATTAGCAATCCTGCAGGGCATTTGTTTCAGAAACTCTTCTGTTTAGAAAATTATTTCTGATTTCCAGCCCGTGTGTTGCCTGTAAGGGTTAAGGTCTGGGGAAGGACTGGCTTTATGGACAGCTTTCCCTCAATTGAATTATGTTTTCTGCAGTTGCTACAACTTGGCTGAAACTCAAATCTTCCCCTCTGCTGAGGTTCCCACGCTGCCAGCCCAGCTGAATGACAAAACCTTCCCTTCTCTCTCCCTTCTTGAAAAAATAACAAAAGAAATTCCTACGTACACTTTTTTAATAGTATTCATGCTGGAATAGATTTTTAGAGCTTGGGTCAGAATTGCTCCAAGGATGCTGTTAAAGAGGTGCCCAACTGTAGTGAGAATAATCTAGAATAACTGGAATTGTTATGGGGTGTAAATCAGAGTGCCAGAATTTGTCTAGAAACTTATTACTTTAAAAAAAACGCAAGAAAAGTCTCTCATGTGTTTCTGCGTCATTAACAGAGGTGCTGCTGTTCTCCATCAGTCCAAACTGAGTCTCAGCGTTGCACTGGCAGCCAGGTGTGATGAGCAGCTGTCTGTCTGTGATTTATCTGTCTGTCTGCTCTTATCTGTGCCTCCAGAGCTCACTTCTATAACACCTTTCACACAGCTCACACCCCTAATTAGCAGCTATAAAGAATTAACAGAACTGTGTCTGGTGTCACATGCCAAGCTCCTGGCCCTGATGGATGGGCACTAATGAACGGTGTGGAGCCTGTGGTGGCTGCAGCAAGGCAGGGAATGGCCCAGGTGGCTCCGGGAGTGTCACCCTTGGGACAGGTCCCTGCTGGCAGGGGTGGGGGCTGCTCCTTGCTGGGACCCAGAGCTCCTCAGGGACAGCAAAGCTGAGCCAGCACTGCTGCCCCTGCCTGCCCCCGAGATATCCGGAGACAAATCCCTTGCACTGGGGGAAAAACCCATCCCAAATCCCTCCCGTGGTCCTGCTTGAGTGCAGACTCCAGAGCAGAGCATGTCCCTGCTCACATCCCTGAGCTGAGAGCCACAACACCCGGGCTGAGAGCTGGGCTGGCAGCTGGGGAGGGACAGTCCTGTCCTGGGGCTGGGCAGTCCTGTCCTGGGACAGGTCGGTGACCACAGTTCCAGTGCTCCCAGTGAGCTGTCTCTGCCCCAGGGATGTGCCCACGGTGTCCCTGTGATCCATGGGATGGATTCAGACATCCCCACACGCTGGGAGCTCAGAGCTGGGCTGGTTCAGAGCCTGCAGCTGCTGGGGCTCAGCCCAGCCCAGCCCAGCTTGTTCAGGCAGCCAGGGCTGGGCTGGGCTGGGTCACCCTGGACTCAGGGACCCAGCAGAGCCCTGGGGGTGCCTTTGTGGGGTTCCTGATGTTCCAGGCTGTTTTCTGGCTGTGACTCAGACGTGGAGCAGCTTCTGGGTGTGTGGAAGGGATTCCAGCTGGGCACTGCTGATTAATATTTGGATGTGTGTGCTTGCTGTGGAGGCTGGACCCATAAACTGGAGCTCACTGATTTCAGCCCTTCCTCCGAGGAGACAGCTCCTTGTCTTATACCATTTGGGACTCAGGGAATTTGGAATAGCTGAACTGATGGAAAATGTTATTTTGCTTTCCTCGATGATATGAAAGAAAAGACAGGATTCCTGGTTGGCTTCTTTGTTTGGGTTTTTTTCCCCCTGAACTCTATTAAGGGATGTGACAAACAGAGAAAGAGGTACCTAGCCCAGCAAAAATGAAATATCTTTTACAAAAATAATAAAAAAGCTTTTTTTCCCCTGTCAAGGACTGTTAAATATCAACAACAACAAAAACATACTCCACACAGATTCATTCTGCTTGAAAAAAAAAACATGTTCCTTAAATGTCAGCCAGCTCCAGTTTTAACCTCATTGTTTCTCTCTCCCCAAGTTCCCAACCCCAGCCCCTGCTGGCACTGACTCATGTTCTGTTACTGAGCTCTCCTCACAAGCTCCAGTCACTTTTCCTGGCCCTTCTTTTCCACGCTGAAGTTCAGTAACCCACCTCCAAAATCCAGGGTGTCAGCTGAAAAGCAGCACATTTCAAAGCTGACTCCCCTGCTCTGCAGCAATCAATTATTATAATGGCTCGTTATTGGCAGTGTGTGGGCCGGCCTCCTCATGGATGGGGGTGACACAGAGCCAGAGCTCAGCCTTCCCCAGCCCCCTCCTGCATCCTCCTGAGGAACAAGCACACGTTTGTGTCCCTGCTCTTCCTTCCTTTTGGCTGGAGCCCCTCTGAAGCATCTCCATAGTTACCTCTTCCTCAGCTGCCTGTGCCTGAGGAGATGGAATCACCTCCCTGCATCCCTGAGCAACCCCTCCATCCCCTGCACCCCCAGCACCCCTGAGCATCCCCAGCACCCCCTGCACCCCCTCCATCCCTCCTTGCCCAGCATCCCTCCCTGCTGCTGGAATTGCTCTGAGATTGATGCTTTCATTCATCCCCCAGACAATGTCTCCTCTTCCCTGCCTCGCCAATTTATCCCCTCTGCTCTCTCACGGTTTTCAGTCTGATATTAGAGTTTTATGTGGGAGCAGCTCTCCAAAATGATTCTGTCCTGGGTAGTCCTCGCCTAAATCTGTGTTTGGCTCTCTCCTGGAAGCCCATAGACTGCAGGATGGAATGAGAAGTCTGCCTCAAGGCTTTCGCAGTACATTGCTTGTTCTCAGGGAGCCAAAGGGCACCAGATAATAAATGAAATGAATTGAACACCCTGAGAGGCTGTAGTCGTCAAAAGCACATTTACTGCAGGCTTGAAACCAAGCACTGTGATTACCCAGGGTTTGTGTTTGTTGGCAGCTCCAGCACAGCCCGTGTGAAATGCAGCACTGAGCCCTGCCAATCCCCTGGGATTAGCAGCTCTCCCAGCATCTCTGCTCATTTAGCAAATCGAACTATTACATGACACATGCACTTCAAGCAGGGCTGGGTTTTGTGCTTTTTTTTTTTCCCCACAGCATTTACATTCTCATTTTGAGAGGCTGCCCTTTGAACCTTTGCTTTTCCCCGAGCTGAGATCCAGAACAATCCTGCTGAATTTTAGCCCTCGTGGCTCTCCTGTGTCCCCGTGTCACCCCCAGCCCTTCAGCCCTGTTTGTCCCTGCTGGGGACAAGAACTTTGTGCCTTGGGACCCCTTCTCCATTCCCAACGATAAACTGCTGCCCTTCCCTCTCCATTCCCAACAATGAACTGCTCTCCTTCCCCGGTGCTGCCAAAGGAGCAGCATTTCAGGGGCTGTCAGCAGCTGCCTCTGCCTTTTCTTGCCAGGGTGGAAGAGTGGGAGGTGTTGTCCCCCACCCAGCACCAGCTCCCGTCTCCTTCTCCTCCCTGGTGCAAACTGAGCGCAGGAGAGGGGCTCCTCCAGCATCATCTGAATTACAAAGTCGTTCTATTGTCAAGCCTTTTAAGTGTCACATTCTCTTTTAAATCCGAGGCTGTGACATTCACTGAAGAACAGCAGCGTTTCAAAGTCAGGAAGGTCTATTCTTAGCACAGTCAAAAAAAGGGAAAAGAAAAAAAGTCGTTGGGGAAGGAAAAAAACACAAAAATTTCACCAAAGTGAACCTTGTCACAAATGATCAATTCATCTTCCATTCACACTGACCTGCTCTTGCTGCACCAGAGGACAGAATTTGATGCCACAGTGCAATGAATTAAGATTTGCCAGATCTTGTAATTAATTGTCTCACAGCACAGGTTTGGCAAAGAATAATTTATCTTTAAAGTGATTAGATCACTGGTAGTTGGATTTTGTGCTTGCTGGGGGTTTTTTTCTTTTTAAGAAACATTTCTCCCCAGTTAGTTGAAGAATAGATGCTGATGAGTAACAGCCACCTCCTGGTATTTTATTCACGTTACTGAAATACCTTTTCCTGCAAGACCAGAGCCCCGTCAGAGCTGAGAGGCAAAGTTAGGACTGAGCTCAGCAGAGCCAGAGGGACCCGGGGCTGGGCTGGCTTCTCCTGGCATTATTTGTCACTGGAAAAACTCAGTCTCAGTTCATATAAAAAAATTAATAAGGTCTGTACTCTTATCTTGAAATCTACACCATCAAAGTTATGATTCTTGAACTAAATAGAACTTTCAAAGCATTTATCCTGATCCATGCCCAAGAAACTGCTCTTCAAAAAGAACAAAATTTCACCAAGTTCTGGTGTGCTGAAGGAAGGCATTGTGGCAGTTCAGACCTGTCTCCTAAATTCTGTTATCAGGAGCTTCTGCTGCTGGCTTCTTCCTATGCAAGGACTGCGAGAGCAAAGAGATTTTTCCAACATTCCTGAAAAAGCCATGCAAATGTCTTTAACTTTCATGAGATGGGGGCAGAGCTTTAACTGTTTCTGAAGCTGGGATTCAGCTCAGTGTGGGATGGTGCTGGTATCAAAGCAGATCCTTAATGTCCCTCTGTGCATCCTGACCATCTCCAGAGGGGCTGTCATTAATGTGCTTCTCTCTCTCCTGCTTCTTAGTATTCATGCAGTGCTGATCATGTGAAAATTACTCACACTTATGACTTGAGAAAAGTTTCTTAACTGAGAAATTCCACCAATATCAAGGGAATTAGAAATTCAAATGGGGGGAAATTATACACTGTGTGTGTCAATACAGCCACCCTTTATAAAAGCTGCAATCAATCATATAGACATCAAAGGTGCTGGGACAGTTCCCTGTTACCAAGTGCATCACAGGCCAATGAATCAAAGGAAAAGCTGGATCAGAGGGAGAAACCTTGGTGTGCTCCTGGAGAGAGGAGCAGCAGAACCTGCAGCCAGTTCTGGGCCTCTCTGACTGGGACCCAGGGCTCTTACTGGGCCCATATTATTATTATTATTATTGTCATTATTGTTATTATTATTATTATGGCCCATTGGTTTGTGCCTGGGCTCTGCAGCAGGTTCTGCCTCTGTTCTGGTGCTGTTCCAGCACAACAAGAGCTTTCTCCCAAAGCCTTCAGCTCTAGGGCTGTTGGACACTGTCCCCAGAACCTCTCCCTGAGCATCCCTGTCCTCCCCGTGCTTTGACCTGCTCCTGTCCCAGGTGAAATCCCAAATCCTCGTGTTTGGTGCAGCCCTGCTTTGGACAGCTCACCCTGCAAAGGCTGAAAGTCACTGAGTGAATGCTCTGATCCCCTCTGGATCCCTGTCACTGCACAGAGCAGTGATGGCACAGACAGGGCACTGCCAGGGCACACACAGGGCTCTGCCTCACCTTTACCCTTCCTTCACCTGCTGTAGTGTCACTGATGAAATACACACCTTTCCCTCCAGAACACCTCCCCTGCTCCAGTGTCAGACCTCAGCAGGGTTTGTAAAACCCAGCAGTGGTTGCTGAGGCTGCAGCTGATCCCTGCACGATTCTGTCTCCCTGCCTCTCCCCTTCTGTGTTCTGACTGCCAAATGTTGTGGTTTTGTAGGTCTTGTATCCGAGCTCTCTGCTGTCAGTCCCTGAGATGCAGGAAGTAGGCACGGCCCAGATGCTTGCCTGAAGCAGAAATAACACTTTTTTCTACTCCTGTTCTCCATCAGCTCCCCTGAGTCTTGAATTTCTGGCAGACAGTGTTCCATAGGGAGAACAAGAACCTCAGGCCTTTGGTTTGCAGTTGTTGTAAAAACCTGATTCTGGCTGTGGTGCAATTTAGCAGATTGAAATAGAGATGCAGTAAATCTGTTATACTCTCTTAGTGACTCAGTGAGCTTCCACCGGCAAATACAGCTCAGAATTTGGAATATTCAGTAATCCCTTCACATTTCCAGGGGCTTTTGTGTATTCCCAGTGTTGCAGGCAGAGCTTGGAGGGTGTGTGTGTGTGCTGATAAGTGCATGCTGCTGGATGAGTGTATTTGAAACTAGAGAGAGACAGCAAGGAGGGAGCAGCAGGAGGACAAGCAGCTCCTGGGCTGATTGCAGGGTTATTTGCACACATCTGCTCCAGACAAGTGTGGAGGGGAGCTGGGTAATAACAGCCCTGGTGCTGAAGATGCAGCAGCACAGTGTGTGCAGGAACGAGGGCTCTGGGGGTGCAGGTTTGATGGAGCACACTTCTCTTTCCAAGGTGGGGTGGATAAATTATCCTGGTCAGACTTTGGGTCAACCAGGGCTGAAATTCTGTGGGATGAGTTTATTTTCCTTGTGCTAGAAGTGTGGTTAGATAAGTTGTTATCTGGGTGTAATTTTGACATACAAAAGGACAATTTTGTCCAAGAATCCATCCAGTCTTTGTGAGGTTTCCACATTAACCTGGTGTGAAATGTGGCTCAGTGTTGGATGCCATCAGAACATTAAAACATATTGGGCGTTCTGCAGCTGAAATTTGACAACAATGGTTTTTCAGACCACAAGTCCTGGAGAAAAGCCAGGCAGGAATTCCTGTGCCATATTTTGTCCTGTTTTGGGGTGTGTGTCTTGTTTTGTTTGGGGGGATGGCAGTTCATTCCCTTGTTCTGGGGCAGTGGCTTCCCATCAGTGCCTGCCCAGGGTGTGAGTTTGGGCACCTCCTTTGAGCTGTTTGTGCTGTTGGTGCTACAGGGGTTTGTCTGTCCGGTGTCCCTTTCCCAGAGCCTTGGGGACACTGGCAGGTTTGGGGATGGTTTGGAGGGGATTGTGTGAGGGTGGCAGTGTCCCTGTGCCCCGGGAGGGGCCAGCAGGGGACAGCAGGACAGGTCTCTCACCTTCTGGGCACGGCGCTTGTCAGCTCGCTGGTTCTGGTGGTAGATGCGGCTGAAGTTGGAGACGATGACGGGCACGGGCAGCGCGATCACCAGCACCCCGCTGAGCGAGCAGATGGAGCCGAAGATCTTCCCTGCGATGGTCTTGGGCACCATGTCCCCGTACCTGCAGCACAAACACAGCAGCTCCCTCAGAGCCTGCCGGGGTCAGCCGACAGGGGACAGCTCGTGGTGCCACCCTGGGCTGGACACGGTCACCTTGGGCTGGGGATGGCCGCCCTGCCCAGTCCAGCTCAGCTCAGCCCTGCCCAGCCCAGCTGAGCTGGCCCAGCCAAGGCTGCTCTGTGCAGAGCAGGAGCTCAGTGCTGCTCCAGGCTCTGCTGGGTGTTTAAATTCCCACCTCTCCATGCAGAGGAAACTCAAGCTCAGAGCTCTGCAGGAGCAGGTTCATGGATTTCCATTCCCTGGAATCCAGGTGCAAATGAAGACTGATTTACACTTCCATTTCAAACCCCAGCAGTTTCCCTGCCATCTGCACAGTCAGAAATTTGGGGATTGTTCAAAGTCTGCATTCAGTTAAAGGTGGATTCTCAGAGAGCAGCTGAAAAATATTCCTACAATGCTCTGCCTTGGGTTGGACCCAACAATCTCCTGCTGTAATTTGTGTTGCATAAAGAGCATGTGGAGCTGCTGGGGCAAGTGCAGAGGAAGGTGTGGAGATGCTCTGAGGGCTGGAGCCCCTCTGCTCTGGGGAAAATCTGAAAACTAAAAATTGAAATCTAGAGAGGCCCCTGGTTGCTATCAGATGGTAGTTGGGATTTCTGTGGTTATCTTTGAGATGTTCTGGTGCTTGGTGCAGCAAATGTTGATAAGAGAAAGTAATTATTACAATTAATTTGGCTTTATTTTTATATAAGATGTCAGTCTATGGCCAACAAAGAGCCTTGAGGGGAATAGAGTTGAGCTAAGAATAATTTACATGCAAGAGGAATAACAAACATTTCAAAACACCTTTTTTTATCAGCTGAATTTCTTGTCCCCATGCAAGAGTTTGTTGGTACGAGGGGCTGAATAAGAGCAGTTAAATCTTCAGGCACCATTAGCCAAGGCCTATTTATGCCAAGCAGAATCCTTCTGCCTTCCCCCACATCAAAACCCCTCAAATACCTCAAATCAATGGATTGCTCTTCATGTCTATTCACTTTTTAGCTGCTGCTTTATGCAAGGATCGTCTCAAAGCTCTTGCTAAGTGACAAGTTCTTCTACCTCATTTAACACTGGTCTAAAAAAAAAATCTCACTTTTCTCCTGCTGGCCCTTAACACAATAAGGCTGAAAATTAATCATGTGCCTCAAACATGATCTCAGTGACCTGGAGCACGAGAAAAAGCCCTTCAGTGCATTTGTGGAGAGTGTCATAATCAGTGTCTGGCTCACAGACTGTCTCAGGGAGTTTTGTTCTTACAGCAGACTGAGTTACCTCATTACCTGGGACTTGAGAGGCTGAAAGCAGCACCAGGGGACATCAAACCTGGGGCAGGGAGTTCCATTGGCAGGATTTATGAGAGCTGAGCCTTGGGGAGTGTGTGGTGGCTGAGGCTCGGGGACAGGAGCTGGCACCGGTGACACTGCTGGCACTGGTCAGTGTCTGGTGACACTGCTGGCACTGGTGACAATGGTGACACTGATGCCGCTGCTGACACTGTTCAGTGCCTGGTGACACTGCTGACACCGGTGACACTGATGGCACCGGTGACACTGTGACACCGGTGACACTGTTCAGTGCCTGGTGACACTGTGATACCGGTGACACTGTTCAGTGCCTGGTGGCACTGGTGACACCGGTGACACTGCTGGCACTGGTGACACTGATGGCACCGGTGACACTGTTCAGTGCCTGGTGACACTGTGACACCGGTGACACTGTTCAGTGCCTGGTGGCACTGGTGACACTGGTCAGTGTCTGGTGACACTGGTGGCACTGCAGCTCTTCCTGCAGGATCCCCTGCCCCCCTCCCTCTGGGATCTGCTGCCTTGGCCATCAGGCCCTTGGGGACATCTCTGGCCTGGCTGTCCTTGACCCGGAATTGTCACCCCTGGGCTTTGGGACATCTCAGCTCTGTTTGTCACAGCAGAGCCCCTGGGCTCCGTGGCCATCCCGCCGCCTGCCAGGCTGGGATCAGTCTCTGGAGCTGGAATTATTCTGCTCCTCCACTGCCATGCACAGCTCTGCAATATTCACTGTGGAGAGAACTATTTCTGTCCCAATGCTGCCACAGGGTATGAATGGGCCTGTGGCATGTTTGTATCAGGTGCAGTGCCAAATAAACCCAGCTAGTGGATTTCAGTTAGTACTAATTAGACATTTCAAACCCAAAACTTCTTTTCCCCAGCCTGGAATAGGAGAACTCAGCTTTCCCATTAATTTGTTTAGTAAAAGGCAACTTGTCATCTAGAAAACTTCTACAGAAAGTGCATTTTAAGCAATTCATCAATAATGTCATTAGAGCAGCGAGAAGATAGAGGAGTTGGGTAATGATGAACATTCAGAGGGGCTAGGGGGTGTTTGAGCTGTGGGTTCTGTAGGATTTCATGTGAGCTCCAGTAAATCATTGCAGCTTTCTGTACCTCAGCTCCCCAACTTCAGCTAATCCCTAAACAGGCAAACCAGGGGGAAAAAATAAATCAGAAAATGACTTTCAAGTGTCACTCTTTAGACTGGAAAACACTGCATGCAGAGCTTCAGCTTTTTTCAATTTTTATGTCTCATGTGACTTCTGTGTTCTTTGGCTGGAAAAGAGGTCGTGTGTCACTCACCCTAATTAGCAGCTATTAGTCATGACATCATCATGTGCTGTTGTTTTTCCCCTGCCAGCAGAGAAGTGAGATCCAGTAGAGGTCCCTGGTTTTGGGCACAGAGGTGTCTGGGCACTCTCAGGTCCCCAGCTGCAGACAGCAAGAAATAAAGTGCCGAGAGCTCATAAATGACTCACTCTAAAAACAGCCCTGGCAGCACCTCTGGTGATCCTGCACGTCCAGAGCCTGGGAACAGCAGGGAAAGCTGCAGGATCCCATGGCACAGGAAAGGCTGCAGGATCTCATGCATCACCTTCCTCCTGAGCAGCACAGCATCAGCCCAGCCCTGCTGCCCTGTCCCTGTTGTCCCAGGTGTCCCTGGAGCTCTGGGGAGGTGCCAGGGCCAGCACAGGGGACAGTGGCTCTGTCACCCCAGGCTGTCCCTGTCGCCGTGCTGCAGTCCCTGAAGTCCCGGTGGGTTTCCAGCAGGGAAAGCTGCCCTGGCTCCTGGAGCTGAGCACAGACCCTGCTGTCCCAGCGCGGTGTTCGTGCCTCTCTCGCGGCATTAGCAGCTCTTTGGGAGCTCTTTATCTCTCCAACCTTTTGCCCGGCACAGGAGAGGAAAAAGAAGATTTTGCTCCAGCCTGTAAGAATCTGCCTTTAGGACAATAGGGACAGAATAATATCATTATGTACTGTACAATAGAGCACGATTTTGAAAGGCTTTTGCGTGAAAGAGCTGGAATAAAGCATGGAATTAGCATGGAGCTTTCCAGGTGCAAGAGATCCCTTTTTATACTCCAATAATTCACTCTGCAGTGCTGTGATTCACACAAAGGACAGGAAAGTGGCTAAAATTCATCTGAAGGTTCAGTGGCACTGCCAGAAATGTGAACATTGCACGTGACAGCTCCTGTCCCTCCATTTCATAGGTGCAAGTCCAAAATAATTTTGCTAAGGTTGCTTTGAGTCCCCAGTGAAATAATGATTGTGTCACTTCCAATGATCCCAGCTCTGCTCAGCCCTCCCTGGGCTCTGCTCGTGATGAAAGAGCAGGGAATTACCAATTCTGCTGCCTGGATCTGGGGTTTGGGGTTTAATCCATCATTCCTGCAGGAAGGAGCCCCCAGAGCTCCCCTGTGCTCTGGGTTGGAAGGGACCTTGAAAAGCCATTTATGGGCCCTGCAGTGAGCAGGGACAGCGTGAGCTGATCAGAGCCCTAACTCTGACCTCGAGTGTCCCCAGGGGTGTCCAGCTGTGCCTTGTGGGGTCCCAGCCTGGGCTTTGTGGGATCCCAGACTGTGCTTTTGGGGTCCTGGGGGCTCCTGCAAGGCTGAGCTGTGAACAGGAGGATCTGCAATCAGGGGATCTGCAATCACAGGATCTGCAATCAGGCTGTCAAATGCCAGCCCTGAGCAGTAAATCAGCCGTGGCCAGGGAAGTACAGAGTCCATTTCATGCTAGGATTCTTTTACATTAAATATTCTTATTTTCTGCCTTGTTTGGAGCTGGGCAGCTCCCCAGCTGGGCATTCAACTGCGAGATCTGGCACGGTTTCACACTACTGTTTTCTTTTTCTCTGGCATAATTCATTTGCTAATGTTTTCATGGATGCTCTAGAAATTCTCCTGCAATTGCATCCCTCAGCCAGGCTGTGAGGATGAGGCTGGAGCCTATCAGCTCCAGCAGCAGCAGCAGCTTATCTTCAGCACTTGGCTTCACTTTGATTTTTACTAAAGCTGTGGTCAGCAGTTGCTTAACAGGGATTTTCCAGGTAAAGTTGCCTTTTTGATATTGTTCTGGTTTATAAAATTCATAATTCTTACTGAGTTTTGTGTGATAAAAGGACAGAGATGATTCAATATTGTCCTTCTCTGAGGAGAAGCAGGCTCTGTTGCTTCTGTAATGGTGAGAATTAGGAATAGAGGAGGGTTATTCCCTGCTGGATTTCCCAGGACAGCCTGCACCAACCCTCACCGAACACAAATCAAGGCTGCTCGTTCCTCCAGCTGTACAGGAAAGGTGACCTGAGAGCAACTGGTGGCTGGAATATTCCTTACAGCAACAGCAGGCCCTGCCCAAGGAAACAGGATAGTTTGTGTGGCCTCAGGAATAAATTAAATAGGTTATTTAATATGCAAAGGGTGGAGAATACTCAATATATTCACACACTGGTTCCATTTATTCCTCCTGGCTTGGATCAACTCCTCAACCCGTAGGCAGTTAAAACAGATGGTCTGAATTTGGGTAACATTCAGACCTTGAGTTGAAGCTAAAAATGGAATTTCATTGGCAAGAAAAGTAGGTCAGAAAGCTAAAGCCCCTAGTCCTAAAATGATGAAAGGCTTCTAATCAAGTGTTCCCTATTCCCACTCATTAAAGGGAGCAGGGGAAGAAATGTCAGCAGAGCCCTTTGCAAAGGGATTGCAGTGTGAGGATCCTGCAGGGTTTGGTGGCATTGGGGCACGGATTGCCAGAGCCTGCAGGGTTTGGTGGCACCTGGGCACGGATTGCCAGAGCCCTGTGCTCAGCTCACACCTCCCCTGACCCCCCTCTCCCCTGACTCAGGCTCTGGGGTTTTGGTGCCTCTGCAGGCTGGGATCTGCACAAAGCTGAGGCTTGGACAGGGCTTTCTGTGCTCCCCGTGCTTTACAGACTGTGCCAGCTGTGGAGCCTTGCTCTGCTTTGCTGACAGGAATTGTTCAAATAAATGGGGAGCCTGTCCCAGCTCCCCCAGTGCAGCTCATGGTCCCAGCCTGTCCCTGGCTGCTCTGGCTGTGGGATGGGGATGGGATTGGGATGTGAGGATGGGATGTAGGAATAGGGATGGGGATGGGGATTGGGATGTG
>VXBI01009823.1:735698-746760 GCA_013397375.1 Toxostoma redivivum
GTCCCTGCTGTCCCTGCTGTCCCTGCTGGGGTCAGAGCCAGCACAGCCCTGGGGGGAGCAGCCCACAGCTCTCTGCTCCCTCTGCTCCTGCACTGCTGCTTTGGGAGGAGGAAAGGGGAATCTGGGGGAATCTGGGGGAATCTGGGGGAATCTGGGGCTCAGCCACCCCAAACCNGATTTGCTCTGCTGCACCCAGGGTTGGTATTTGCTCTTAAATTATTTTGTTTCCCTGTGTACTCTTGAGTGAAGGTATTTGCTTCTCTCTGGAAAGGCACAGTATCCTTTTGGCATTTCAGAAAAGGTGGGTAGGATGAATTATTCATTTTAAAAGTGTGTGACATTATGATGGAGCTTCAGCAAAGTACATTTAAACATTACAAAATAGGATGAATCAGTTTAAACTCATCTGAGCTTATCATATATCAGATAAAATGACTGATATAAATGCTAAAAAGGAAAAAAAAAAAAANCTCAGCCACCCCAAACCCCTGTGGGGGGAAGGTGCAGACGTGGCCACAGGGCTCCAGACTCCTGTGCTGTTCTTGTGCCAGCTGCCAGGCTGGGAGGGGAGGTTTGAAGGATGACAATGAGGTCATTTCGACAGAAATTCACAGACTGCTCTTAATGTTTGATGAGCAGCGTGGGGCTCTCAGTGGAAAGTGACTCCAGAGCTTTATGGGCTTTTTAGTTTGCTTTGGGTTTTATTTCTCCCAGACTCATCAGGTGTTTGAAGAGCTGGGACCAGCTCTGCTCCTGCAGTTCCCCTTCTCCAGGCTCCTCTCACTCCACCTGGGTTTTATTTATTATTATNCGAACCATTTCTAAATTAGACTCCAAAACCACACCAAATATAAAAGGGGGTTTATTTTCAGATCCTTTAAAGCCAAGAGGTTTAGGGAAAATTGATGAAAATACAGGGTTAAAAAAAAAGGTGATGTAAGTCCCAGAACTGTGCTGAGGCTCATCCCTGGGGCAGGACAGGGACAGGTGGGGACAGGGGCATCACTGGGGACCTGAGCACACAAATCCCTCGGGAGAACCCGAGTGAGGAAGGGAAGGAAAGGCTCTGTCAGAGCCGAAGGGTGAAGTGCTGAAAGAAGAATCTCTGGAGGTGCCCCAGGAGCTCCTCAGGCTCCTCTGCTCTGCAGAGGTTGGATTTGTTCTGCAAACAGAAATAGGAGTGTTTCTGAATCCCCTGCTCACCCCTCCCTGTGCACCAAGGGCTCTGTACCCTGCAAATGTCCTGAGCTGCAGAGCATTGGGGATGGGATGTTCACACTCACAATTTAAACAGCCCTCACTATTTTCATGTCTCTAAAAGTCAAATTGTGGGGGAACTCCTCTCTGAGCAGCCATTAAAGCAGAAAGTTGCTCATCCTCGTGCTTTCAGCACTGCCCTTTGGGTGCTGCTGTTTGCTCCTCCAGCCCGTGGGTGCCCGGGGCTGCTGTTGTGCTGCTCCCACCTGGCCTGAGCACAGCAGGATTTCCCCGTGCTCTGGATCCCAATTCCTCTCCTCCCTGCACTTGTCCTGCCTTGCTTTCCCGTGGTGCTGAAGGCTTCAGGCTCTTGTGGAGCTGCTCCATCACCTCTGCCCCTGTGCCCTCCCCAGGCTCTGCTCCCTCACTCCTCCCTTCCTTCCTCTCTGCTGCTTCAGTCCGCCCAAATATTTATTCCATGCCCACTTTTTTTTTTTTTTTAATTTTTCCAACAAACGAGACCTTTCCAGCTTAAACCTGACCTTCAGATCCTTCCCCCTGCAGCAGCTCCTGCAGGAATAGCTCAGGTGCTGTACAACACTCACACGTGTTTTTGGCTTCCCAGAGCTGCTGCTCTGCTTTACCAGAATGCCCGGGAAAACTCCCTTAAAGCTTGTAAATCCCAGATCTGCCTCCCTGCGATCCTTGGGACGGGGGGAATGTAAACACAGGCAGCAGCAGCTCCAAAAACCTGCCCAGTTCAGCTTCCTGTCACTCACAGTGACAAATGGGAATTGCTCCCAAAAAAGAGACCCTGAGCAAGTGCAAAACCTACCAGCAGGGCCATTTCCCTGTGAATTCAAAGAATTACAACCCTTTCTAAATTCGGGTTGCCTTGTTTTGACAGGGCTCCTGGTTCTGATGGAAATGTTGGTGCTTTCAGAGCAGCTGGACTCCGGCTCCAGGGCGGGCTGTGGCACCTGGCCCAGGTTTGTCCCTGGGGACATCCACGGCTGCGTTTGTGAATTTGTCACTCGGATCCTCTCAGGGATTTGGGAGCAGTGGGAATGCCAGATCTGCCCCTGCTCTGTCCCTGTCCCTGCCAGGCCCAATTCCCCTGCAATTCCGATTGGACGCAGTGTTACTCATTAGGTGAGCTGCTAATTGCCTGCTCTGCGTTGCTGTGCAACGAGGGCTGCAATTAATCCCCAGGGTCGGGAGGCTCAGACACTCCTCCTGCATGTTTGTAATTGGTAAAGCTGTAATGGGTCTTTTTCAAGGAGTATTACTTAATATTTAATAACAGTAATACTAATGGACTGTGCATTTGCTCCAATTAAACACTTGGAAGGGTGGATTGTGTAAACTCTGCCTCCAGTGCTGGAGTGTGGCACTTTCTCCAAGACTTTGTACTTGAGGACGTGAGTGGAAAAGTAGGGTAATACAATTCCCAAGCAATTACACATTGCATCCACACACTGCAGCGCTGAAAGCATTTATCATAATTAATGGAACCGCGCTGATTATCAAAGGGTGTTTGGATAATGATTGATTTGTCACTTGTAAAGCCGTGCAGGACATCAGAGCACAAATTACACTGATTTTCTGGAAGAGTTATAAGCTTTCAAGTGCAGCCATTCCTTGGGGGGAATCTGGGGCTGTGCTGCTCCTTCCTCGCTCTCTGGGTCCCTCAGAACATTTGGATGTGATGGAATAGAACTGGGAGAATCGCTGCTAGGAGGAGGCTGGAGAGAGGGCCAGCAGTGCCAGGGAGGCTGCACGCCGCCAGGGAATCCCGGGGGAAGGGCAAACAGCAAAGTGGGAGTGAGAGCCCCCGGGCAGTGTTCCACCTTCCCCTTCCATCACTGCCGTGCCTGTTTCCAGCTGAATTCCCAGGTTTTCCCAGGGCGGCTCTTGCAGCCATTCACCATTTCTCCCGTGTGAGGAAGGATGGCTTTGCCCGGCGTTGCCATGGGAACACCAGGGGAAGGGATGGAGATGGGTGAGAGAAGGAAAGGCTGGCAGGCTGCAGAGACAAAGGGCAGGAGCCCCGAGGCTCCTCTCTCATCAGGGATCCCCGATTTTGGGGTTATTTGCACCGTTCAGAACTCTGTGTCAGAAGCAGGCAGTGGGCACAGTGCAGAAATGAAGAAAAGGACAAAATGATGTCCCTGGTGATTCCCTGGCCTCCTCCAGAGTCACTGTGTGATTGTTCCATGGAATCTGCTCCTTCCCCTTTCCTGGGGCTCACTGCTCGTGGGTTGTGTTGGGATGTCCAGACAGCCACGTGCAGAATTCCCTGGGGTTCTCTGCTCCCAGCCCGGTGCCCCGAGGCGATTTTTGGGGGACAATTACCATAAGTTATCACAGTGGCTGCACAGGAGGGACATTTTGAATTCCCAGCACGAACATTTCACACTGCTGCCCCCAAGCTCTGCTCAGCCCCTCCAGCTGACAGCCCAGCTCCCTGCAGGGCTCAGGGCTCTGCTCTCCCAGGGAGCTTTGCCATAAAAGCTCTGGATCAAAGCACTCGTGGTGCAGAGTCAGACAGGTACAAAGAGCATCTGTTGTGTTGAGTCATTTGGGTCTGTGCCATGCCTCAGACCACTTGTGGATAAGCTCTCAGCTTTCTGCTGTGTGCACACCCCTTTAAACCGAGCTTAATGTCTGCCTCTGGTTCTGAGCACAGGGAAAAATGTTCCCCGGGTTTGTGCTCCAGCACCAGGGCTTCCCAGAGACTGTGGGAGTGCAACAGGGCAGAGTTGAGGAGGATTGGAAGATGAGAAATTCACTCCTGAGTGCTCCTGCAGCCCTTGCAGGACACACAGCTGCCAGTGCAGAGATCAAAGGCCCTGGGAGTTGTGAGGATCTGTCCAGGGATGGGGATGGCCAGTCCAGGATGACTTCAAACAACTCTTGGATGTTTCCAGACCTGCCTTTCTGAGCTCATGCTTGCCTGGTTTATTTCTTTCCATATTCAGAAATGTAAGGCTGTGATGTTTGAGTAGAAGTGCTGCCCTGCTGTGAGACAGTGACCAGAGCAGGAGGAAGGGATGGAAATCTGGAGGATTCAGGGATGGAAATCTCCCTGAGGGATTCAGGGATGGAATTCTCCCTGGAACATTCAGGGATGGAAATCTCTGAGGATTCAGGGATGGAAATCTCCCTGAGGATTCAGGGATGGAAATGTCCCTGAGGAGGGGTCACTGGGGGAGCAGCACTGCTCTGTGCTGCCTTCCCTGGAGTTTTCTGCCTGGTTGTGTTTCCCAAACTAAACTGACCTGGTGGCTCTGGAATGCAGTTATAAAATCCTCCTGGTTTTGAACCTCACTCTGTCATTGCTACAAATCATCTTTAAGTGTTCAGAGAAGTCTTGCAAGAAGCTGAGTGCTGGATCTGTGTTTCCTGACTCTCCCCTCCTTTTCCTGCTCATGCTTTATCCTGCTTTGATCCTTTCTGCTGGCACATTTTCCCCATCACCAGGTTTGCCTCTCTGCTGGGAACCTGAAATTCTGTGTTCAACTCTAGGGCTCAATTTGCCTTTTGTGCCTCCTGCAAATCTTATTAAGCTGCGTTGTATTAAATGGGAGAAACATGCAGTTAAGTCTGTGGTTTTCAAAATGCATTAGACTTCTTTTCAAGTATGCAAAGTGTAAATGGATTTTGTGCTTTGGGAATGGAGCAGTGTGTTTACAATTTTGGTTAGATAAAAGGATGTTGAGATGGCCTTTAACATTGATTTCATGTTACGTTTTTCTCGGCTTTAATATAGCCTTAGAGGTTCTTTGAGTGTTTTGATTTACAGAATACATTGGAAAATGAGTTTTATTTTATTTATCAGTCAGTAATGGGCTTTTCTTTCTGCTCTTCCCAAGTGCAGTTAGCCCTGAAATAGTAACCTGGGTAATCTCATTAGGTCCGGCTTGCTGCTCTCAGGTTTTCTGATGTGGGATGGCTTGAAACATTGGGAAATGAACTTCTTGCATTGTTGGTTATTTTTTTCTTGTGAATCCAACTGAAACAAAGCAATTTCATGAGCCATGACAAGTCTACATTAAACCTGAGCCTTTCTGAACCTGAGAAGGGAATTTTCTGAGTAATGAAGATTTAAATCCCAGGAGAGATGAGTTTTCCCCGGGTTCTTGTGTCACTCTGTTCTGTCACTCTGGACATTCTGTCCCTTCCCCAGCTGCAGCAGCACAGCCTGCTGCTGTTAATTCACCTTGTGAGGTTGTGTTTGCTAGAAATAAAGTGAAATTGGGCAGAAGTTGCCGTGGAGGTGTTCCCCATGAGCAGGATTCCTCCAGGAGCTCGGGGTGAGCTGGCACTGCCTGAGCTCCTGCTCCTCCCAGGGGACCCAGAGCCACTGGAGGGAAGGGGCACAGAAAGGGACCTGGAGTTTGGACTTTTTCAAGTGCCTTCATTACTGAAATCTAAATTTAATTCCAGTTATGATTACTCTGAGATGATGCCAAGTCCTACATTACCTGACCTACTTCAAACTGTGTGAGGAATACACTGACCTTCCTCCTGCCATTGCTCATCTCAGGTGCCACTGCAGGAAACTTGGAGTTAATTTGTGATGGGACAGAGGGATTGGGTCAGACGTGGAGGTTTGCAGTGACAGGAGGAGTTTGTGTTTGTACTGAGCAGCAGAAGGAGAGGCTGTGCCCAGGCTGGGGAAGCTCCTGCCTGCCCCTGGAGCTCCTGGAGAAATGATTGTTTAATGCCTTAACTCTGCAGAATGCCAGCCTAGTTTGGGGTTGGTGGGACCCTAAAGCTCAGCCCTGCCATGGTGTGACCCCTCCCACCATCCCAGCTGCTCCAGCCCCAGTGTCCAGCCTGGCCTTGGGATCCAGGGCAGCCACAGCTCCCCTGTGCCAGGGCTCCCACTCTCCCTGCCAGGAACCCCTTCCTAATCTCTGAATTAAAGCTGCACTGTCTGCCAGGCCTGATGCTGCCTGGCAAATGTTTGTTTTCTGGGAGGTTTTCTCTCAGTCCAAGCCTCAAATCCCACTTTGTGTCTGAAGCACAAGGAACTGCCTAAGCAGCTGAGCCCGATCACTGAGTGAAACATTAAATGTAAAGCAGCTCTTAGCTCCTGCAGCCAGGAAAATATCCATGTTTTATTCATGGAGGAATCCTAGTCAACATCCCCCGGCTCCCTGGCTACAGCCCTGCCTCTATAAATAGCTCTGCAGTGACACAGCAAACTGGCCTGGGGACAGGGCTGGGAGAACACCCAGAGCACCCCTGGATACCTCAGAGAACACCTAGAACACCTCTGGATACCCCAGAACACCCCTGGATACCCCAGAGAACACCTAGAACACCTCTGGATGTCCCTGGATACCCCAGAACATCCCTGGTTGCCCCAGAACATCCCTTCACCTCATGAAGTTCATCTGATTTCTTCTCCCACCCAGGGCAGGTGTGTGTGTGTTTAGGAGAGGAAAGCTTGGGGTAGAGGATAAATTTGGGATGGGGTAGAGCTGGGAAATAAAGAACTGCTGCCTGAGCCCCTGCTGATGCTCTGCCTGATGTATGCTCAGTGATAATTCTGATAAAACTGGCTGGATCCTAATTTAATGTAAACTTAGGTGAGTACAGCTGTAATAATTTACAGGGATGAAGGCCTGGGAGACTTGCCTAGAATTTCTCACATGTGCCTCAATCATATTTTAGCATTGCTTTAACAGTTCAACAGGCAGAGCTGGCATCACAAATTCATCATGTGAGCCATGATTTATGGACCTGTGTTGATCTATATCCTTATTTTCCAACTCATTCATCATTCTCACATGGTCATTCCTTTCCTCTCTGCAGTTCTTAGTGGCTTCCAGCTCTTTGGCTGCTCCTGAGAATTTCTCAGGAACTTTATCTGGGACAGAAGAGCCTCCAGACTGTCCTGGCTGGTTCAGAGCAGAGGATTCAGAGCAGGGAGGTTTTACAGAGTGCAGTTATTGTGCTGTGTGGTCCCAGAACAAAGGGAGAGAGCTCTGTTTTGTATTTACACCCTTGGGGCTTTTAATCAGCTTTTCCCCCTGACTTTACTATCTGTTGGACCAGAGTGAGACAAGATTTCAGGTTCCCTGTAACTCCCTGGGGCAGGAGCTGTGTGTGCAGAGCTCTGTGCTCCAGCCCCAGCAGAAGCTGCTGTGCCCAAGCTGTGCCTGCAGGAAGGGAGGGATCCCACAGCCCAGATGTGCAGTGCAGCTGCATCCCCCCAGAGCCCTGGCACTGCCAAAGTAGGATCAGGGGCAGGAGCAGGAGCAGGGACAGGAGCAGGGACAGGAGCAGGGACAGGAGCAGGATCAGGATCAGGGGCAGAAGCAGGAGCAGGAACAGGGACAGGAGCAGGAGCAGGACAGGAGCAGGACAGAAGCAGGACAGGAGCAGCCCCATTCCCATTCCCATTCCCATTCCCTGCCCCATTCCCAGCCCCATGGGCCTGCCTGGGGCCAGGGGGAGCTCTGGGCTGGCTTTGGGGTCTCTCCCAAACGCTGCCCCAGCCCTTCCCTGGGGGCTCCTGGTTCCTGCCTCTCTCTAATTGCTGAGATGCACACAGAGTACTAGAAAGTTGTACAAGTTATTTTTAAATTGTGGAGGAAGTTATGTAAGGCAGATCATGCTAAGGGTTTATTTTATTTTTAATGACTATATTTAAAAATTCATGCAGAAGCATAGAGGGATTTTTAATTACTACATTTAAACCTTCAGGTGATACTTTAAGTAGAAGGGGGAAAGGGCCTTCTCCATTGTGTTTTTCATGTCCTCCCTTTCTTTGCAAAGCAAACGTAGGAGCAGACTGGGAGGTTACCCTGAGCTGAGAGAGCTTCAGCCTGGGCAGGAGCTGCAGGAGCACAGCCCTGTTTTACAATATCTGACACTGCACAGCCCTGTTCCACATCTGACACTGCACAGCCCTGTTCCACAACATCTGACACTGCACAGCCCTGTTCCACAATCTCTTACACTGCACAGCCCTGTTTTACAATATTTTACACTGCACAGCCCTGTTTCCCAATGCCTTACACTCCAGTGGCAGTGCAGCAGCTCTCAGTCCCCCCTGCAGGATCAGGAGCTCTCTGCTTTCCCTGGGGAGGGCAGAGCTGCTGTCCCTGCTGTCCCTGCTGTCCCTGCAGGGTTCAATGCCCCAGGGGAATGCTGCACTTCCAGCTGGACCCAGCCTGCACAGGGCTGGCACCTCGCTCTCCTGGGCAGCCACAGCTCCACAGGAACAACTCTCCTGCCTCCCCAAGAGAGATTTTAGGGCATGTCCTCCAGTCACAGGATTGCAAATCCTCTAATGGGGACCTGCTTTAAGTCCTGTGGCCATTCTGAAATGCTTGGGCAGATGCAGATTTCTTCCATGCCAGAAGCTACATCAGAAGGACACACATTTACCCAGAAATAAAGAACTCCAGCTCAGCTTTTGTGTTTGCTGCCTAATGCTGTAAAGCATCTTTGAGAGTGCAGAGTTCTTTGTGTTCCCCTGGCCTGTGTTTATCTTATTGACCAGCAGACAGGAGAGAAAGAAAAAGTGCATTTTAATTAGTCCTGACAACTTCATGTGTCTGGAGGTCAGAGCTGAGCTTGGCTGGGTTTTGCAGTGGGTCTGTCCTTGGGCCTGGGAGCCAGAGCCAGCCTGGCACAGGGGCAGGAAAGGCTGGGTTAAATCCCATCCTGGATGGGTTAAATCCCACCCTGGGACACCCAGCCCCACTGCCCCAGGGCCCAGCCTTTGCCTCTGGGACAGGAGCAGGGATGATTCCACTCCACACCATCGTGCCTGCATCTCCTCACCTGCACAGGAGCTGCCAGCCCTGGCACAGCCCCTGCATGCAGCCAGGGCAAACTGCCCTCCCAGCAGCAGGCAGCCAAAATATTCCCAATATTGGCCTCTCCTTTCTCCAGCTCGTACCTTGGCTTTGTTCAAGTGACAGTCCTGAAGCGGGCACAGATATTTTACAAGTCTGTGAGCTTGTATTGCCTGAAGGGAGCAAAAATAGATTCTCCCATCTCTTTTTATTGAATAAAACCAATCAGGCACAATTGATTGCTCCAAAGTAATCCCAAACCTCACCCTCCCCTGAACGGGGCTGGGTAATTGAAGTCATTGCAATCCCCTCGTTGTGTCCTGCTGGGGATGCTTTGTCCTTGTGGTGACACTCTGCTTCTCTGCTCATCCTCCTGCCAGGGCTCCGGGGACAGGGGCTGGGCAGCTCCATGGGCCAAGAGCCTCACAGCACCAGAAATTCAGACAAATTCCTGCACTGGCACCGAAATCTTCATTTGGAGGCACACAGAGGCTTTTGTGGAGCTCTGTGCACGGGATGGTTTCCCAGGACCTGCCTGAGCAATGGCAGGGACAGGATTTGGAAGCGATCCCAGCACAGATTCCTTCCTTGGAGCTGATGCTGCCAGGTCTCCCTCCCTTCCTGGACAACTGAAATGCCCGGCTGAGCTGGGGGAGATGTTTTGGGGTGGTGTTTTTTGGGGGGCTGTTTTGGGGGAGCCGTCTTAGGGGAGCTGTTTTTGGGAGCTGTTTTTGGGAGCTGTTTTGGGGGAGCTGTTTTGGGGAGCTGTTTTTGGGAGCTGTTTTTGAGGAGCTGTTTTTGGGAGCTGTTTTTTTAGGGAGCTGTTTGGGGGGAGCTGTTTTAGGGAGGCACCCTGAGCTCCTGCAGCCCCCAGTGATCCCCGAGGGGCTTTGGGGAAGCTGCAGCCTCTCCTGGGGACCATCATTGCTGCACAGCACACAAACAGCTTCTGACCACCTCAAATATTGCAAATTTCCTATAACTCAGATCCAAGTTATGTGCAAGCAATGAAAATCCTCAGGAATTGCNGGGGGAGCTGTTTTGGGGAGCTGTTTTTGGGAGCTGTTTTTGAGGAGCTGTTTTTGGGAGCTGTTTTTTTAGGGAGCTGTTTGGGGGGAGCTGTTTTAGGGAGGCACCCTGAGCTCCTGCAGCCCCCAGTGATCCCCGAGGGGCTTTGGGGAAGCTGCAGCCTCTCCTGGGGACCATCATTGCTGCACAGCACACAAACAGCTTCTGACCACCTCAAATATTGCAAATTTCCTATAACTCAGATCCAAGTTATGTGCAAGCAATGAAAATCCTCAGGAATTGCCTTCAGCTCTTGAGCTGTCCCTTTTTAAAAAATGGAAACTGTGAGATGATTCCAAATGTCTCTGGTCTGACACAGCTCAGAAAATGATGAAGTATAAAGAAACCCAGTTTTTTCCTCCTCTTTTTGCACAAAGTGCTCATTGTTAATTTAGTTCTGAGAGATCCCTGATCGATGGTTCCAGGTGGGCTTCTCTGCTCTTCTTCCCAACCTGCCTGATACACAATTTGAGGGAATTGAGGAAAAAATGAGGAGGCTGAAGAAATCAAACCAGAATTCATTTATGCAGCAACTCCAGCATCCATAAATAACCCATTAAATATCGTCCTCTGCTAAATTTAGACAATGCTTAGGTGTGTCTCCTCTTGTGCTGCACAGAAAGTTTTAATACAGATTTAATCATACTGAGTGTTAGGGGAAAGGGCTAATTAGATTGGCAAATTTAGAAGGCAGCAGTGTATGATATGGGAAGAAATGGGTGATTGGATATTATTCACTGGAAAAGGCACTGGCCTCGGGGAATATCTGTAAGGGTATTACATGACATAATCCTAGTTTGGAAACTGAGAAAGTCCAAGTTCACATCACCCTCAAAATTCTTCTCTTTTTTCAAAAGAATTTTTTCCCAAGGTTCATTTTTAGGGGTTTTTGGCAGCTGGAGGAGTGAGAGCCCAGCTTGGCCAGTCGGGCTGTGGCTGTGTCCTTGTGTCCCTCTGTCCCTGTGTCCTGTGTCCCT
>VXBI01009823.1:756480-769517 GCA_013397375.1 Toxostoma redivivum
AGCCTGGCCTGAGCCTGGCTTGCTCCTGGGCTGCCCTTCAGCCTCGGGCAGTGCCACATCCCCTGCTCTGCTCTCTCTGGGTTTGTGAAATAAAGAGCAATGACCCTGCCCTGAGCCCTGCCCCAGCTGGGGCAGCTCCGGGCCCTGCAGCTCTGGGGACAAGGACAGGAGCCAGGAACTGTGGGGATGAGGATGAGGAGATGATGAGGATGGGGGATGAGGATGAGAATGAGGATGGGGATGAGGGTGAGGATGGGGGATGAGGATGAGAATGGGGGATGAGGATGAGAATGGGGGATGAGGATGAGGATGAAGATGAGAATGGGGGATGAGGATGAGGATGAAGATGGGTGCTGGCAGCAGCTCCCTGTGCTGCTCTCCCTGCACACACCCACGGGCTGTAATCAGCAGAGGAACCTAATTAGTTTTGGCTAATTTCTTCCAGCGCCTTTAACTTCTCCTCTCCTCTCCCTGCTCCCAAGCTGACAGTGGCTACTCTGTCCCTTCTTTGCAGCTGATGTCTGTAAACTGATTACTTTTACTGGGTCAGCTCTCTTATGAAATTATCGTTTTATGAGACTAAAAATAGCCCAGATCCAGTCAGCACGCCAATCACTTCCCTTCATCTCCAATGAAAATGCAATATTATCTTTAATCTGTATTTCTCAGGCTTACTGTGAGGCAGGTTAGAAAGAAAAGGGGGGGGGGGAAAGAAAGAGGAGATCAGAAAAAAAATCTGTAAATCAGTTGCTATAGATGCATCCCTGCCAAGGCTTCCACTGGTAAATTTAGCAGTCACGTTACAATTTTAGTCAGCACCATTTCTTAGCCTTATGCAAAATAATTCACTTCTCACACAATGAGTTACCCTAAAGGCAAGTTATTTTGTCTTGCACATTAAAAATGGTGCGTTTGCACAGACGTGCAACCGTTACAAATATCCAAAGCCAAAAAAAACCCCTAAGAATGGATAATTTATTTCTTTTTAAGAGAGAAAAAAAATCATCCAGTAAATTCCACTTGCTCTAAGAATGAATAAAGGTATTTTAATACTTCTGGGGTCCTGGTGAATACAAATAGCTCACAAATGAGATGCTTGCCTGAGATTTATATTGAGATAGTGAAGGGAAAAGGTTCCATCTGTAGTTTCTGACACAAAGACATTTTGCACACAATATCTGTAAATCCATTAGGAGAAGAAAATTGATACATGTTTTGTCTGAGATGCAGCTGGAGTGCAGGGAATGAAGGCCCAAGGAAACGGGCTCTTTGTGCAGCTCCATCAGCTCATGCTCTGATTGGACTTGGTGGATTAAATTCAAGCAGCTCTTTGGCCCCTGGACATGAGGAATTGTTGGCTGTGTGGGAAATGGAGAGAAATGAAGTTCCAGCCCCTTCCTTCACAAAGGGAACACCCCTGATCTCATCCATCCTCCCCTGGAGATGTGAATATGCAAAGGTGTTTCTGCACTGGAAGTTTTTCCAGTTCAGTTCGAGCAGCTCCCAAAGCCCTGAGAGGCACAGCCAGAGCAGCAATCCCTCCTGGGCTGGCAGTGGCAGCTCCAGAGATGATTGATGATTTCCTCACTCTGCAAACAGCTCGCAGGGTGTGTGAGGGAGGGTGAGTGAAGGTTACTGCAGCCCCAGTGCCTGTGCTGGGCAGAAATCCCAGCTCTGCTCTCCCGGCTCCGCAGCGAGCGCTGGGGCTCAGCCCTGTGGACATCGCTCTAGAGAGCAGCCTGGAGAATATTCCAGGCCAGGGCTCCTCAGCTCTGTTCTCAGAACCATCCCCAGGCTGATCAGCTGGTCCAGCTGAAGGCCAGGGAAAATCTTTCCCAGGAAGATAACTTGGTCAAAATAGAGAGGAATTAACAACAAAGATAGAACACCTGTCTTGGTGTGTGACCAGGCCTGGCAATGGGGTGTCTTCTCCCTGCACAATCATCTTTATTCTGCTCTTGGAGTTGCAGTCATGCCATTTAAACAGTGAGTTTCTGAATAAGCTCGTCTCCTTTCTGTTCTGAAGGACGACCATGTGGCTGTGTCTCTTTTCTCCACTGCGCCAAGGGGTCAATGTCCCCTAACCTCACCTTGGCACCGCCACCCCCACGTGGCACTGCCTCTGTCCCCTCTCCTGGCCACCCCTGAGCACCAGGAAAAAGAACAAAACCCACCAAAGAAGCAAACCAAGGCTGCTGCTCTGTCTGGCTGCTCGGGCACTCATGTTCCCTCTGACCCACATTGGCAGAGGCAGAGCTGAGCCAAGACAAACCAAAGTCCCTGCCCCAAACCCTGCTCTGTGCACTCAGCTCACAAACCCTCTAGAACTGCAGCTGCTCCAGGCCAGGTGTGACACAAGCAGGCCAGCAGGGCTGTTCTGTCACCTGCTCACCTGGCTCATCCTCACCCGAATTCCAGCTGTGCCTGAGCTGTGCCCTGCTCCCTGCCCAGTGCAGCTGCAATGGGAGCAGGGCTCTCTCAGCCACCATGGGCTGTGAGTGTGGGGGTGACACTGAGCCAGAGACACTCCCCAGGAGCAGCCAGGCTGTGGGAGCTGAGCTCAGCCTTTGCAGGCAAGGGAACACTGCCCAGGGAGTGCCCCAGGACAAACCAACCCAGCCCCAGCCTCTGCTCCCCACACTGTGCTACTGCTGCTTTCCTGGCAAAAACGGCCCAAATATCCCAGTGACAATTCCCCCCAGGAATGTTCCCTCCTTACAGCACCTCCCAGTGCCTGAGGAGCTCCAAGAGAGCTGGAGCAGACATTTCACATGGGCATGGAGGGACAGCACACAGGGAATGGCTCCCAGTGCCAGAGGGCAGGGCTGGATGGAATCTTGGGCAGGAATTGTTCCCTGGCAGGGTGGGCAGGGCTGGCACAGGTGCCCAGAGCAGCTCTGGCTGCCCCTGGAATTATCCAAGGCCAGGCTGGACACTGGGGCTGGAGCAGCCTGGGACAGTGGGAGGTGTCACACCACGGCAGGGGTGACCCTGGATGGGATTTAAGGTCCCTTCCATGCCCAACCATCCCAGACCCTCCTCCCCTCCCTGGGCACTGGGGGCAGCCTGACTGTGGTGCCCAGCAGAGCCCTGGGAGCTGCCCCTGCCCGCAGCCTGCAGGAGGTTCTGGCACTCAGCTTTTCACAGCTACAGCTGCATGTGTCTGCTGCAGGTCACAGACACTGCCTGGCAGTCTGAAAATACTGCTGCTGTCAGATGGAATGGAAACAGCTGTAAAAATCTCAGAAAAACACTTTCTCTGGGCAAAACTGGTGTGAGGTTTAGTGGGGGGACAGAGGTTTTGTGTTTGTGCTGCACATGAGGGGAAGCAGCAGGACCTGAGGCTTCCTCATCCCTACTGCTCCCTAAAAGTGACTCAAACTGAATATTGGGAGGGGCCAGGAGCAGCCTGGGCTGGTGGGAAGTGTCCCAGCCCAAGGCAGGGGGTTGGAATGAGCTGGGCTTTAATTCTGTGTTAATTCAGCTGTGATTCCATGAAAACCAAAGCCCTGGTGCCAGGGGAGCCAAAGTCACTCTAACTCACACATTTCTATAGAGATGTAGACCCAGTGCTAGAGCCAGGGCAGGGACAGGTGCTGGGCTGGGCCTGGCCTTGCTGAGCTGGGCTCAGCCAGGCTCAGAACCCCTGCAGGACTCAGGCAGGGTCTGGCAAAGCAGAGCTCACAGCACTGGGGCACGGGAGAGGAGATGCAGCTCTCGGCCTCCTGAGAAAAATGTTTCTGCATGAATTGGAGAGCTGATTCTGAATCAATTTGGAATAGTTGTTTCAGTAATTCAGATTGATTTAAGATGCACCCAAGAATAATGTTTTCATTAGAAAGCCTCCTGAGCAAAATTTAAATCGTGTTGAATTAAAAACAGCCTCTGTTAAAGCAGGGCTGATGAGCACAGCAGAGGGATTGGAGATGCAGGTCAGTGTAATTGAATTCCTTTGCTTTGTTTCCCACTCCAGAAAAGCTGCTGTACCTGTCTCCTGGGCTGTTAACTGCCTAAGGAGCCTGCAAGTCAGCCTGGGTTTCTCTAAACTGATCTGCATGCTAACCCCACCAAAACCACTGGCTGTTTGTTGATGCTGGGCTTCACCTTGGAGAGGAAATGCAGTTTATTGCCTTTTATTTATGGGTCAGTCTGGAAATGCGATTGTATCCCAAAGGAATCCATTGAGAGTCTGGGGGAGCAGCTGATGCTCAGCACAGGGAGGGTTCATGGTCGCAGAGCTGGCTTTGTTTGGTTGTTTGTTGTGAGCGAACTTTTGTTTTACACAAATGGAACTGATCTTACCAACAGGGAAAAGTTATCCTGCACATTCCAGACCCCTCCTCTAAAGCACTGCCAAAGCAGTGGTGGGACTCCAGCCAGGGAATCCTTCACTCATCTGCATTTTAACGGATTGGTGGTGGAAACAAACTATATATACATATATAGATATATATATATGGTTTTGAGTTAAAAACTGTTATGCTTCATAGCTTCTTGTTTTAAATGCTGGCAAAAGCAGGAGATATTGAAGATCTCTCTAAAAGCTCTGAGTGCTGCTGGAACCCCAGCAGTGAGTTTGGAGGGGAAGCACTGGCAGGGGAATTCTGATGGGCTGGGAGCAGTCAGGGACCTTGGCTGCATTTCTGGCAGGAGGAATTGCCAGGACTCTCATTAGCAACAAGATCCTTCCAAACAGATGGAAAGGGCTTCTGAAGAGAGATGGAGATGAAATATTGTCTTAAAGTGCCAGTTTGCCAGAACTGGGAGGATTTCTGGGGAGATGAAGAGAGCCAGGAGGGTGAGCCCTGGGTGGGGAACTCCTCTAGGAGGGTTAAACCACACAGGGGGAGTCAGGAAGGTGGAAACCACCTCAAAGTCCCAAGTCAGTAACACCAGAAGTCTCAGTTTTAAGACTTTGACAGCTTTTTACAGTTCCCTTCCCAATGAACCTTACAAAGCCAAGTTTAAATGTGTAATTTCTTAAATCCGTGTCAGCTCATTCCCAGCACTTGCTCCTCCGTGATTTCTGTGATTACAATGAGCTGAGAACACTCTGAGGTGCTTGGGGCTGGGTTTGTCCCTGGGTTCACATAGGGAGGGAGGGGAAGGGTCCCAGAGCTGAGGAGTGTCCCCAACCCCAAGGACAGTCCCCTGACCCCAAGGCTCCTGTCCCAGGGATGTGACTGCTCAGGTGGGAATGGGTGCAAGGACAGGTGTGATCATTATTGAACAGGAATCTGAAAATAGAACTGGATTTTCACACATCTGCCCCATGCAGAGACTCTGAAGGAGCCACCCAAACCTCCCTTGGAGCTCACCAGACACTGGTGGGGACAGGAGTGGGACACTGACCAGTCTGGACCAGTCAGACCCTGGGAAACTGAGCTGCAGCCTGGGGCAGGGCTGGGGTGCAAAGCCCAGCTTTGATTTCTAAGTAAACTCTGCCTTTCCCAGGGTAAGGAACAGCTTTTGCCATAAACCTTGCTTAGCTATTAGAAAGGAAGGATAACACATCTTTAGGTGACTATGACTAACAGGTTCTACATTTGCACTTAATGAAGAAATTCAGATTTCAGTTGTCACGTGCCCAGATTCGGCGCCTTTCTGACAGCTGAATTATGATTTTAATAATTTAAACGTGCTACTGTGAGCCTGTTCATGTATAATAGGCACAGAGAAGTGTTTAAAATCAAAAGCAGTTTAGAGAAAAAAGGAGGAGAACTGTCCACATCTAGTATTAAACCGTGTGAACCCTCCAGTGGGAAAACTCTTTGCACAGTAACTCCAAACTTCCCGTGCTGTTCTGATCAGTGGGATGAGGAGGCTGCACTCGGTCCTGGCTTCATGTGTGCCCCAAGCAGCAGCCTGCAGTGCCCACTTCTCAGCCATCAAACAGGGTTTGGCCATCCTGCTCCCAGAGGTTTTAGTTCAGAGAGCAGAAGCACAAATCTGGAATCTCAGTCACAACATCTGTGAGACAGAAATGAAGGAGAAGGGGGAAAAGCCCTCCAGGCTACATTCCCCTTGCTTTGATCTCATTGTCTTGTACCTGTACATGGCAATGTTTGAAACTCTACCACAACCACCACAGCACGCTGGGCTCCCAAACTCACAGCTAAACACAGACAAGAAGCCCTTGTCCTGCCCAGTCAAACAAAAACCACATCATGTCCTGGCATCACCGGGTATTTCAGCACAGTGACCCACAACACCCACTTGAACTCAGCAAATCTGCATTTCCTGGCAAGCCAAGGGGAGAAACCACAACATTGCAACGAGACACAGCAGATCCCTGAGCAGCTCTGGAGCCAGGGCTGGAGCCCAGGCAGGGCGAGCAGAGCTCTGTGCCAACCCCGGCGCTCGGCTCAGCTTCTCCCTGCTCAGGGAAGGATCAGAGCCCGCTCCTCCAGCGCTCTGCTCCTCCTGCACTCCTTACCCAGCGCCTGTCAGGGGGCTGTGAGCACTTTTTCTGGTTTATACAACTGCACACAAACCACAGAAGTTGTAAGGCAAAGAAAAATCAAACCCTCAGCGCTTCCAGCCCCTTCTCAAACACGCACCCAGGAAACGCTGACAGGAGCTGAAGTTGAGCTCCCCGTACACGCTCGCCTGCTGCTCAGGAAAAGGAAAAGTGCTACTCACCCCAGTGTTGTCATGGTTACAATAGTGTACCAAAAGGAAGCAGGAATACTGGTGAATTTGCTCGCCGAGGACCCTTTCTCTGCATAAAACATCACAGTTGCAAAGATGATGATTGCCATAGTGAGGGAAAAGAGCAGAAAGCCAAGCTCGGAGGCACAGCTCTTCAAAGTGTAGCCCAAGATTCTCAGGCCTTGGGAATGGCGGGAGAACTTGAAAATCCTGAAAACCCTGAAAACCCTTAGGGTGACAAAGGCCCCGCTGACGTCCTCGTTGTTGGTCATGACCAGGCCGATGTAGTAGGGCATGATGGCCACCACGTCGATGATGCTCATGACGCTGCGGATGAAGCGGTAGCGGCTGGGCGCGGCGAAGAGCCGCAGCAGGTACTCCACAGTGAAGATCATCACGCACGCCGTGTCCAGGCAGAAGAAGGCCACGGCGTAGCGCTCCCCGCACGGCAGCTCCTTGCTGCCCGGCGCGCTGCCGCACGGCACCGTCTCCACCACGTTGGTGATCACCGAGACGGCGATGAAGAAGCCGGTGACATAGTAAAAGACTAAGGCTAAGGTGCTGGTGTGGGGGTTCTCGAAGGCTCGCCACATGGTCTGCCGGAAGCTCAGCGAGGGCATGGAGCCCTCCTGGTTGTTCTCCGAGTCGTTGTCGTCCATCAGGCGCTCTGCGTTCTCGCGCTTCCTGTCCTTGTACTCTTCATAGCAGCAGTCCCCGATGATCTCGGGCAGGATCCCGTAGAAGGCGAGCTCTTCGTCGTAGGCAGAGATGCACTCGTACCTGGGGTAGTGCAGCTTGCCGGTTCTGTAAAAGTTGAGGATGCACCTGAAGACCTCGGGGTCCCGGTCGAAGAAGTACTCCTTGGTGTCTTCGTTGAAGAAGAACTCCTTCTCCGTGCTGCCCAGGAGTGTGTCCGGGTACCTCTCCAGTGTAGTCCTCCAGGTCTGGAAGCGCCTGCCGCTCACATTGAGGATGATCAGCTCATCCTGCCTCTTGTTCTTCTCGGCCGGAGCCAGCGGCATGGGGCAGTTGGCCACTGGCATCCATCCTATGGCAGCCGCCCTGGCGAAGGGCAGCCACGCCGCCACTCCCGCCGCCATGGCGAGCCCGGGCTCTTACTGGGGCTGAGGCTGGCTACGCTCCTGGGACCTGCTGGCAGTCAGGGCAGCTCCATCTAGAACACAGGGAGAAGAGAGCACAGCACACAGTCACCACGGGGTCCTGCCCCGCTGTGGGAGAGCCCAGGACCAGCACAGAGAGCTGCAAACCGCTGGCTGCCCTCACCTCCCAGGTGAAGAATGACACCGAGCCAGGCACATGATAATCAGCTCAGTGGGGTTATGGCATTATTATAGATTGAAATTTGGAATAGCAAATGATTCCTCATTAAAAGCATTTTAAAAGTAGCATAAACACAGTAATTTATATTTGCTTCCTCACAAACAAGACTAATCCATAATTCCCCAGGTGTAAGCCTCCTGTGCTCATCAGTTTAACTACAGCTGTCAAGAAAGAGCTGGGAACTGCAGTGAGATCAGCCTGCAGTGCAGCCCTACCACTAAACCCATGCCTGGGCTTAACTGCATCTCCAGTCCTGAACAAGCTCAAAATGTTCTGAATCTTGCACTAACACCTTTAGTTGAAAGAAACTGAAATTTTTATCTGGTTTTCAGCAGTTATCTTCCATCCTTAATGCAATCCTGGCCTCAGCAGCAGTTTTCTGCTGCTCTCTTTCATTTACAGCTGGGGTTTACCCTTGGCAAGAATTACAGCCCTCCACTGGACCAAAGGAAAATTCTGATTTTTGGGGAAAAAACATTGCTCAGAATACTGAGCACCAGTGAGCTCCAGTCCCAGGTGTGGAGGCTGATGGGTTAAGCTACCAAACACCAAGAACATCGGAATGAAGGAAGGCTCCAAAGCTGGAGAATTTCTTCCCAGCAGGAAGATGCTTTGTTTATTTCCTGGCTACCAGGGGCAGAATCCTTCAGCTGAAGAACTGAAGGACTTGTAGGCTGAAACAAAATATGTTCACTGCACTCTTGGATGGTTAGATGAGAAACACCCCGACCCTCAGCCACTGGAGGCCAATGTTCCCTTGCAGTTTGAGTAGTTTTTGTGTTCTGATCTAGCCATGAATTTGTTTTATTTTTTTTTTTTGATCTTGGGTCAGAGTTCTTACAGTCTTTAACTTTTGTTTTAACTTGCTTTTGCTTTCACTTCCCTAGTGCTTTTCTAATTGTACCATGAAATTATCTGAAGAAAGGTGCCATTACCATATCAGATGCATTAGGAGCGCTATCAAAAGTCAATTTATCAATGGAAATTCCATTGATTCCACTGACTCAGGCCCTCAAAGCCTAATTGTATCTTTGTAGGCAGTTTTACTCTAAAGTTTTTAACTCGCATGAAAGCTGCCATTCCAGCCAGTGAGGCTGCGGCATTATTGATTCCAATGGGCCATCAAATCCTGAATAAAAAATGATGGAATTAGTCTGTGGTGAAAATGCCTGAAGTGCTCACAGAAATGCTCTTACTCCTTGGGGCAAATTAACATTCATCACCTTAATGTGGAGCATCTTCCTGTGCAATTTCACTGTGGAAAGGACAATTGAAATCCCTGGTGCGAGCATCTCACTGCTGCTGAGGAGCTTTTGTAATTATGGAACATATCATAACCAGAGTGATGCTTATCCCAAGGAGACACTTTGCTTATCTGCGTGGCACTGGAGCAAACATCTCCCAGGATTTCCCTCTAAAGAGCCGTTCAGTGTTACAAAGCTCCACTTTTCCTCTCCCCCAAGAGGGAATTCATTGCCTGAATCGTGCCAGCCTGGGGACCAGGCACAGCTCAGCACTGCAAACTTTCTCTGCATGACTTTGAAAAGCTCCCCCGGCCCTCAGCTGAAAGGGCTCCTCCAGGGGCTCCGTGGGCTCAGGCTGCAGCCTCCTACCACCAGTGGTGGATCTTTTATCTTTCCTGAAACACTTAAGAACAGGAGGCAGCAAAATAAGAACAATTCCATCATTAATCACCAAATATGTACAGGCAAATAACCGAGAAACCAAGAAAAGGCATCTTGTTCTTGTTCCTGTTTTCCCTGCTGCCAAAGTGGGTTTTAATTTCACTGAGCACCATCACCAGAGTCCTTCTGCCAACACTGCCTGGTGACCTGACTAGTTTCAGCACTGGATCCTCATCTCCCCTGATTTCTCAGGGGAACCACGGTAGAAATCTCTTCTGTACTTTCATAACTTTGGTGGTGGATTCCAGGTTACCTACATTAGCTGCTCAGGCACTATAAATACTTCACATATAATTGTTCCAATAAAGCACTGGTAACTCATAAGCGCCTTACGCATTTTTAAATCAATTTTTAAAAGATAAAATGGGTCTTTTCATGCTGGCAGTATATGTGGGGAAGCTATAAATATCTCAGCTATAAAAGGGGCAGGAGATTAAAGCAAAAGAGAAAGAAAGGGGAATTCTTCTGTGGAAGTTTAGTTCCCATTTCTCCGGGTCCAAGCGATGTTGTTAGAACAGAGTGCACCCAGCTTCATTCTCAGAGCTACCTCGAATCTGTCCCGTTTGATCCTCAAAATACACAGAAGAGGAATTATCTGTAAATTATCTGAAGGATCAGGAGTGAGAAGAGTACGGAAATTCCCTGTTGCAGAGGTTTTGCTTTTTCTTGTCCATGAGTCCTTGGAACTCTACCACTCCCTGAAGGAAGTGATAGAAAATTGGGAGAGAGAGAGAGACGGGACTGGATTTATAATTCTGGCCTGCACAACCTAAGATGAGTCAAAAAAGGATGAAATAACCAGTTTATCTAGAATGTAGAATTACAGAATGTAGAAAGAACCCTCCAATTCTGCCTGCTGGGATTTTGGTAACTGCTAACCAGCCTGTTTAGGCTGGAAAGCAATTGTCTGGACTCAAAATCTAATGTACTGTTGACAGTCTCTGGAGCTCTCACAGAAAACAGACACACTCTAATTCTAACAAGCATATATTTAGCTATATCCATATTTCTAATTTTAATTACCATAATTTCTGCGTGTAATTTAAAAGGAACTGGTTCACAGCAGACCGGCACCCTGCTGATGACATTTAGAAGACCTGGTACACAAAATAGAATCATTTGCCTCCTGATTTAAAAAAGTATCTGCAGAGAAAAGAATCTGTTTTCTTCAGATAACTATGGGGACAATGGGACAGTCAGAATTCGGTAGGAAAGGCTGGGCAGGAGCCCCCTGTCCCCTCCCAGCTCCCCTGGCCCCAGCGGGTCCCTCCCAAACGCTCCGAGCTCCCAGCCCAACCCGGGACCACCTGAAGGGTCCAGAAATAAAGGATGGGTTCTTACCACTGTGGCTCCCAGGGCAATGCCACACTGATCAATGTCTCTTCATCATCTCCAGAGAGGAGACAAACCAAAAACCTCAGTGTTTCCCTTTCTAGAAGCAGGCAGGACTGTTCTGAAATCGGGCCGATAAACACACTGCAAGTTTCCTGATGAGACACTGCTAATGGGAGTGAAGAGCCTGGAGATGATTCCTTCTCCCCTCTCCTGTCCTTGTTGGGTCAGGCTCGGGCAGCAAAGACACCTTTGCTTTAAAGCAAATTCTGTCAAAGCCTCGCGAGCCAGAGCCTCGCTGTCTGCTGTCAGTCACACATTCCTTCCCCTTCGCAGCACCACCAGAAAATACAACTTTCTGCAAAACACTCACTCCCTCAGTCTGCTGGGGAGATTTAGGAGCAAAAGCAACAGGCTTAGGATAAATGCATGCAAAGTTCTCCCCTCTGTCCCTCCCTCCGGAGAGCCCCACGCCGCCGGCTCGCAGCGCTGCCTTACCTGGCAGGAAACGACACGGCGCCCAAAAGTAGCGCTAAATGTGGGGAGCAGTCACTCCTCGGGATAAAGGTGAGCTGTGCCGCCTGCCGCCTGCCTCCCTCCCTGAATGCCGTCAGAAGCAATCAGTAAATGTGCTCATCATTGTGAAAGTATATATAGCGAGATGACTAAACAGCTTCTCCCTCATCCCTGCCGGCACCGAGTCTCTCCTGCCTCTCCCGCCTGAGCTGCCTTGGCGCTGCCCCCTCCCCTTCCAGCGCCGCTCCAGCTTTGCCCTCGCTGCCCAGCCCAGCAGGGAACGGTCCCGGAGATCCAGGGGATCCCGGAGATCCGGAGATCCAGGAGATCCAGGAGATCTCGGAGATCCCGGAGATCCGGAGATCCGGAGATGCCGGGATCTGCAGATGCCGGAGATCTCGGAGATCTCGGAGACCCAGGAGATCCGGAGATCCGGAGATCCGGAGATGCCGGGGCTGGAGCTGGAGCCGCCCGGTGCAGGGAGCAGAGCGGAGCGCGGCTGGGGAAGGGCGGTGTGAGCTGGCACGGCGCTGGCAAATGGAGTCGTTAAATACACGCCAGAGCCTACCCTGCATGCTAATGTGCCGAGGGGGAGATGGAGGGGGGAAAGTATGGGATGAACTTCAGGGCTCCGTCCCGGAGCTCCCTGTGTGCCCCTCCTGGCCCCGCTCAGGCGGGGACAAGGCAGGAGGGATTCCTTCTGCACAAGGAAACGAGCTGCTCCTCCAGCATCACAAACCCACACCCGACACCTTGGCCGGGGCGGGAGGCAACATTCAGGGATGGAAAGAAATCGTTCGGATTTAACCCGATCTTTCCCCACCTTCTTCTCCTTTCTTCCTTCCCACCACCTTTCCCTTTCCCCCTCGTCCCGCTGTTCTGGCGTGCCCAGCTCCTTGGCAGCTCTTACCAGTCCTGTCTGCACACCACCTCAGCATCCCTCTCTCATCCTCGGGCAGAAGTTGGGCTCGGCACGCTCACAGACCCGGCAGCCGCGCTCATTTATCCGTTTGCTGTCGAATCTCCATTAAGTAAATAACCATGAGCCCAAATCAGAGCGAGCCAGCCTTGCCCTGCTCTGCCGGGCAGCTCCCGGTGGCTGACGCGCCGCAGCGAGAGTTGATGACTTCCATAAAGTCAGAGCGATACGGGCGAGAGGGGCGAGCCTGCCTCGCCATCGCCTCGCCTCCTCCTCGGCTCTGCACCGCACAGCGCTCACCGCCGGCAGCGCGGGGCTGTGCGGGGCTGGCACACGGGCCGGCAGCGGCGAGGGGCGGGAGGGGCTCGGGGGTGGGAGCGGCCGGGGGCACCCGGTGCCTCCGCTGTCCCCGCCCCGCCCGCAGGTGAACCCCCGGGCCGGTGTCCCCGCACACCCCCGGGCCTGTGTCCCCGCACACCCCCGAGCCGGTGTCCCCCGCACACCCCGGGCCGGTGTCCCCGCACACCCCGGGCCGGTGTTCCCCGCATAGCCCCCGGGGCCGCTCCCTCTCGCCCCTCGCCTTCCCTGCGGAC
>VXBI01009823.1:769661-801415 GCA_013397375.1 Toxostoma redivivum
GACACCGGGAGCGGCTCCGGGATGGGGAGATGGGCAGGGGAGAGGGGAGTGGGACCCCGGGATGGAGAGGGGAGTGGGACCCCAGGATAGAGGGGGTGCTGGGACCCCGGGATGGAGGAGGAGCTGGGCAGGGCAGCGGGGTGCGGCACCCCCGGGGCAGAGGGCAGCACAAGGGGGATGCAATGCGGGGATGGGGCTGTGTGAGGAGGGGTCCGGGGGCTGCAGGGGCTGCGTTGCCAGGGCAGGAGCTGCTCCTCCAGTGCATCACTGTGAGCCAGGGCTGTGTTGGGGTCTGATGTCTCTGGTAAAATAAGGGAAGCAGGGACTTGGCACAGCCAGCAATGACCAGTGGCTGTTTTCGGGGTGCCTTTCTACCCAGAGCTCTAAAACCAAGACCTTCTTACAGAAAAACAAAACAAAACAAAACAAAACAAAAAGAAACCAAACAAATAAAACTAGGGAAAGACCTCCAAATACTCAGCATTTCAAAAAAATCAACAATCTGGTTCTGGGAACTCTGAAACCAGGCCCCTGATCATGGGATTATTAAGGTTGGAAAAGGCCTCCAAGATGATGAAGTCCGGCCTGTGACTGAATCCTGCCATGCCCACTAACCCATATCACAACGTGCCACATCTACTGATCTTGGAACCTTCTCAGGGATGGTGATTCCACCTCTTCCCTGGGCAGCCTGTTCCAATGCTTCACCACACTTTCAGGGGTGAAATTTTTCCTAAGATACAACTGAACCTCAACCTGATCCATGCAATTCAGGGTCTGATTTCTGATAATTCAATGCAAGTATTAAAAAAAATAACACTGATTTCTGAATGTCAGGTCCTGAGTAGCCCTCTCCAAAGCTAGTGTCCCCCAGTAAGATCTGTAATCTGCAGCACAGTGTCTGCAGGGCAGCTGAGCCCATGCACACACAGTGTACCATCATCTCCAGATTTTGGATATTCAGAGTTGTGTGCTGGACACATGAATGTGCAAAGTGAATCCTAAAACTTCTGTGAGAAACTTTCAGTGGCTGTAAGAATTTGAACATATCAAAGCATCCTGAATCTTTATTAGATGTCTTCAGAACTGCTTTCCACTTTTAAAGCCTCCCTATATCTCCACTTGCTCTTTCCCTCTGCAATGCTCAGAAGAAAGCAGAACCAGAAATGTCATTTGGCTTTTGCTGGTATAAGAGATTTTTCTGTGATTTACAGTGTCACCACTTCATAAAACTTCCTGACTCCTCTCTGGGGCGTGCTCTGGCCTCACTCTGCTGGTGCTGCCCTGGCTGTGATTCTGAATTGCTTTTCCCCCATGACTCGGCCCCTTTTAACTTCCCATCTCTATTAAAAAGCTAATTTGGGAAGTCTTTTTCAATGCTCCCAATTTTGTATTTTTAAATAGAATATGAAAGTCAAAAGCAAGCTTGCTGCAGATAGTCTGAAGTGAAAATATTCCTTTTTCTGTCTTGCTTTTTTAATCGATATATTTTCTGTTTCTTTCTCTCTCTTCTCTCTTTAACTCTCTCTTCTTTCCCTCTTTTCCTTTTGCTCTCTCATTCTGCCTTTCCCCCTCTCTCTCTTTTCTAGGAAAAACTCCTTAGGTTCTACTGCCCCAATTACAGCTTTTATTAAAACTTTTTGAACAACTTTTTCTCATTGGACTACTGAGCAGTAGAACCTGCTGGTGTTAAAACAAGCCATGTAATCAGAGAGATTGTGGAATGAGCTCATAGTTAAATACCAACATTAAATAGAGTTCACTTAATTTCTTTCCCTTACTTTTTCTTCTGTGTTTATATCCCATACCTCTGCAGAGTATTTTATTTATTGTATTCTCTACATTGTGTTATTGTGCATAAATTCTGCACCTAAACTGCCCTCTCAGTGCGTGGCTGTGCTGCAGAAGTTCTGCAGTGCCAGTTGCAGGGACTCAGCCTGAAATCCCAGCCTGCCACAGCACAAGGCTCTGTGGGCTGACTGTGTCCTGCACATTGTGCAAAGCTCCCTTGCTTTGGCTCCAGGCTGGTGAAAACACCTGCAGAGATTAAGGGAAGGTCATTAATGTGATTATTGAAAGAGTCGGTCTTTGTAACCTTAAAATGAAATCTGTGGTGAGTTCAAGCCCCTTCCTCATGTTTGTCCTGCAAAGAAAATGCAGTGGCTGCTTCAGGGGTGGCAATAGTCTTCACTGGGACAAATCTGAATTTATTTTAAGATATAAAGAACTGCTGGTGGTCATGAACAGGGAAAGGACCCTGGGAGGGCAGGAGTGACCCTGAGCCAGGACTGGGATTGATGTCCCCTGTCCTGTGTCCCCTGTCCCTCCCAGTGCCCCCATGGCCCGTGCCCATTTCCCGTGCAGTTTTGGTGTCTGGCAGGATTTTCACACTGCTCTTTATCCCAGTGCTCTGCAGCCAGTTCCTCCTGCAGGATCTGCTCCCAGCACGTTGGGAATTCTGGTAATTAGGAGATGGGAATTCTGGTAATTAGGAGCCAGCCCAGGCTAAGAAGCCCCAAGGTGAGCAGAGCAGGAGCAGGAGCCCTGCTTTGATCTCACCCTCGTGGTTAACCCCTCTCCATCAAAGCAATCATCCCCAATTAAAGAACTGCAACCCCCCACAAAACCCCAACCAACGCAGAATAAACGATCAGTGTCAAATTAGCAGCTTTGCAAGGATCTCCAGTGATGCTGAGGGTTTTGCTGCCACAGTCAACAGCACCATAAATTGGAATTGCAGTTTTTTGGTGGCTCATAACCAGTAAATCAGGTCTGGGGAACTATACATTTACTGCAAATTTAAGAAGTTGTTCCTTCATTTTTAAGAGTGCATTTTAAATCAAGTCAACAGCCATAAAGTAATATACAGCTATTGTCTGGGGAATGAGTCCTGTACTATCATCATTCCTTTTTATTATTATTACATATGGGGGAAGGGAGAAGAAATCTGGGAGTGAGATTGTCCATGTTCACCCACCAGGTGAGCCTGGACCTCCAGGCATGGACAGAATTTCCCAATATTTCCTAATAGTCAGGTGTGGATGTCCCCCCCCTCATTGCTGAGGAAAAAAACCCCAAGAGGTGGATTTGGCCCCAAGCCAATTTATCATACCAAACTCCTCTCTGTGTGAGAATTCTAATAGGCAGAAATAAATTTATTCCTTTATCTTGGAACAGATTAAAAATAACTTTACCTGCAGATGAATTCTATAACTAGAATTCAAGCTTAATCTGATTTTTTTTTTAATATTGAATCTAGTAAGACCATTATTTCTGCCTTGCTCTAGCAGGATGTAGTCTCCAGCTAAAGGGAAGGTGAATCTGTGTGTCATTAAGGGCTAACCTGGAATTCAGATCTTAATCCTCAGCACAGACCTTTGAGAGAGAAAGGGAGCTTTTGTTAATGCATTAATTTAAACTTGCTCACAGCAGCAGCAGTGGCTGATAGCTTGAAAGTAAATTCAGGTAATATTTTTGGATAGTCCAGAGCTAAAGGAAACTCTTCATGAATGGAAAATCTCTCATCTAAGCCTCTCAAGGAGCTCAAAAGGGATATTTATGCAAACATCTATGTGAGCAGGAGGTGCTCTGTTCTTCATGTGAAAAGCACACCTGTCAGGCTTGTTAGGAAAATGTGCCACATCCCCCAAAATGTAAGATTTGCTGGTGTTGAATGATGTCTCCTTGCAGGGGGATGGGAGGATGATCCAGACATTCTGGGATGTCTGTTAAACACAACTGGGTTTGCTCACAGCAAACTTCAGGGCCACAATGTTTGGTAATTCTGGGTTTGTGTTAAGGGAGGAGCTGGCAAATCAAAAGATTTTTCCAAATCCCTGTGCTGATGTTTCTGAGCAGGAAATGCTCTGTAATGAAAACCCACATTGCTCACCAAGGAATGAGTTGCACCAGCTCCTTTTTTTCAATTAGATGAGATAACCTTTATTGTTGTAGCTGAATGCTCAGGTAATGCATTTCCCAGCCCTGTGCACGAGGAAGAAGTGCAAAACCCAGCACAGAGTGGGATGAGAGGGCAGGACAGCACAGCCAGCTCGGACAGGAACAGAGCAGATGTTGAAATGGCCACAGCCAGTCCATGTGATGGCACTGAGTGATGGAATGGCTCCATTGGTGCCACTCCTTGTTCAGAGAGCTCTGAGTCTGCACACATTGCTCAGTTCCTCTTTATTTCTGTCGATGGCAGAAATGCAGGCAGGTAAAATTCCTCTTTTTCTCACTTTTCAAAGTGTTGCAGAACCTTTCCCCACAGTTTGGTTGTTGCAAAGCCCCATTGTCTGGGCCATGACCTTCATCTGCATGAGGAAGCTGAGGAGCAGGGTCAGATCATCCTGGAGGAATGATTGGGAATCTGGAGCTGACAATTCCTTTACTGCTATGGCAGCAGGAATAAAGGAATTAATTTATTATCTATTATCCACATATTATAGATCCAGATAAGACTGTGCCTTATTCCCTGGCTGTGTTAGGGCTGGAAACAGGCAGCACTCAGTGGGCTCAGGATCAGACCCTCAGCTGAAAAGCTTAATGAAAAGCAAGATAAATATTCATGAAAGGTCTGATTTTTTGTGACCTGCTTTCCACCTGAGCCGTGATCCAGGCTGCTGATCCAAAGAATAGATTCTGATTTCCATTTGATAAGGCTTACGTTTTTTGGCAAAGGGAGGCTCAGAAATAATCCTGCTCTGAGCAGATAAATCATCTAAAGCACTCAAACATGCAGGCCAATGTAGGGGGAAATGTGCTGGCTGAGTTCAGGGATTGCTGATTTTGGGAAGAGGCTGGGGAGTCTGAGCCCATGGCAGGGGACAGGGAGCAGGGCTGGCCCTGAGCACTCAGCCCTGCCAGGTGCTGGCTCTTTGCAGCATCCAGGAATGCAGGAATGCAGGATTTCAGCCCTGTTTAAAGGAAGCTCCTGCAGGACTCAGGGGCTGCTGATGCACAGGAACAGCAGCACTGGGTGCTGTGCTGGCCCTGGCCAGGGCTGGCTCGGTGGATCCCAGCTCTGCCAGAATGGGGATTTCAGACCCAGCTGAGGATGGACATTGGCATGTGGCACTGCCTGGGTGTGTCTGAGTGTGTGTCAGTGTTTGTCACTGTGTCCCAGTGTACCTCAGTGTGTGTCACTGTGTGTCACTGTCTCTCAGTGTGTTTTTGTGTGTGTCAGTGTGTTTGTCTGTGTGCCTCAGTGTGTCTATATGTTTGTCAGTGTGTGTCAGTGTGTCTCTGTGTGTCAGTGTGTTTGTCTGTGTGCCTCAGTGTGTCTATATGTTTGTCAGTGTGTGTCAGTGTGTTTGTCTGTGTGTGTCTGTGTGTCTGTGTCAGTGTGTGTCAGTGTGTTTGTGTCTCTCAATGTGTATTTCTGTGTGTCAGTGTGTCTCAATGTGTGTCAGTGTGTTTGTCTGTGTGTCTCAGTGTGTCTATATGTTTGTCAGTGTGTGTCAGTGTGTCACTCTCAGTGTGTTTTTCTGTGTCTCAGTGTGTCTGTCTGTGTCTGTGTTTGTCTCAGTGTCTCTGTGTCTGTGTGTTTGTGTCAGTGTGTTTCTGTGTCCCTGTGTGTGTGTCATTGTGTGTCAGTGTCTCAGTGTGTCTGTGTCTCTCAGTGTTTGTGTCTCTGTGTCAGTGTGTGTCAGTGTGTCTGTGTGTCTGTCTGTCTCTCAGTGTGTTTCTGTGTCCCTGTGTGTGTCAGTGTGTTTTTCTGTGTGTTTCTGTGTCCCTGTGTGTGTGTCATTGTCTCTCAGTGTCTCTCAGTGTTTCTGGGTGTGGAGGTTTTGTGCCCGGGGCTCCTCGGGAGCTGGGTGGGATCAGCTGCAGCCCTTCCTTGGCTTGGCAGCCACACCACGAGGAGAGAGGGGCAGGATTTCTTGCTAATTAGTGCAGTGCAATTAGACACATGAGAAATGCTCATTTCAAATTGCTGCTGGTTCCTAGAGCCTTGCACGCCCTCGAGACCTTTCCCTTGGCTCATCCTGAGGGACCCTATAGGAGAACAGCTCTGAAAAACAAACTCTGCTGGCAGGGAAAACTAATATTTACAATTCCAAACAACAAAGTGAAATCAGGCAATTAGCAGGACTTTAGGCTCCAATTAGTGCTGGAATGTTGTCCAAAGCCGTGCCTGCATCACTCAGCCCCTGCTGCTCCAGGCCTGGGCTCACCTTGCACAGGTTCTGAGTGACCCAGAGCCTGCAGGGCTGAGCCCTGGGCAGAGCCTTGACCCCAGAGCAGCTCCTGCTCGGCCCCTGCCATGGAAATGCAGCCTGGACCAGCAGGGCAGTGCCACAGCCGTGCCCAGGGCTGCTCAATGAGCCTTTGCCTCTGCACCACCCTAAATTCCAGGAGTTGTCACAAGTGCTGGAGTAACAAAACCTGCTATTAACAATAAGTAATTATGATTACCACTTCCTGCCTTCTGCTCATGGCTTCTCAGGAGCAAAAGCACGGGTGGAGAATTCTCATCTGACCTTCAGACAGAGGGATAAGATGCACAGCCACAAAAAATTACAAACAGGACTCGGGATAATTTCACCAAATCCTGAGAATCCAGCAACACGCTTCCCAGGAGGATGATGACATTGAGAGCATGAGCTGTTGCTAAGCTTTAGAAAAACATTTATTCTCTGGCCACAAGCTACTTCTGGTCTTTGTCATTAGCAGAGACATTTATGTCAGAAAATGTTGTTCCTTTTAAAATATCCTGTGCTAAAAGGCTCTTGGATGTCCAGGGTGAGTTTAACTGAAGGCTGAGGTGGGGCTGTGCTGCTCCATGTCCCTGTTCCCCTCTCAGCAGTGCCAGCTGCCCACCACAGGTCATTGCTGCACTGGGGGCACAAACACCAGAGCCAGATGATTTTCTCGACAAGGGCACACTTGGCTCAAGCCATTCCCCTCTCAGTTTCTTAGATTAGTGTAAACTCCAAGGAAGCACAAATTGGCTGCTGCCATCTCTGCTGGCTGGCTCCAGAAATGTCACTGCTGAGGGGTGGCACCAGAGCACTGGGGCCCTGCACCTGCCCTGAGCCCAAACACATTTGTTTTACATGTGGTTCTTTTCTTATTTGTTCTCAGAAAACCTTTCCTTTGACAGCGTGTTTAATTTAACAGCACTGAGTGCTATTTAAATAGGGGGGCTTTAATTCCCTAGGTTTTGCAGAATTAAAACCTGCTTACATTATTTTCTTCTACCTTGTAGTTATTTTTGCTCAATTTCTTTTGAGGACAAGCTAACAACATTCTCCTAAGCAACAAAAATTACACAAATTATTCCTAAAGCTGGCATGGAAACATCTGGCTGTGAGCCATTTGCACTGAGGATTTCTGTGGGGTCAGGACCTTGCAGTGCTCTCAGTGATGTGGGACAGAAAAGCCAATGCAGGTGCACCCTGAGAGCTGCAATTTATCTCCAGTCTTTGCTCCAGCCTTGTCCTAAATTTTCCTGGAGTCAAGACTGAGGGAAAAGGCCCGAGGCAGTGAGTGCCTGCCCGTGTGAGCCCTCACCAGAGCTCCCAGAGCTGCACGGGCTGAGCTCATCCCCTCATTTCCTGAGCAGCCCTGAAACCTGCCAAGGGCTGCACTTCCTGTGAAGGACAGTGCCTGGCAATTACTTGGACAGAAGCTGAGTGTGTTCAATTTGGAGATAATTATAAATCTATTTCGGAAATCAAAGAAGCCACAGTGTATTTTTAAAGCCGAGTATTTTCTACTCAAGGCGGATGAAAACAGATAAACATGGCAATAAAAGAAATGTTCATGGCATGTGGGCAGTCCTCGGCAGCACGTAAAAGCATTTACCCTTTGCATGATATAAAGATAACATTCCCTGATTAGATCTGATAATTAGTCATCAGATGCAGAAAGAGCACGTACCAGAGTGAGCCACAATTATCTCACTCCAGTGGATTAATGTCCTCTCCCAGGAGCTCATCACCCAAACACTTCTGAGTCGTGGCCAGTGGATCACGAGCTGCTCAGAATTCTCCCACAGCGTTGCATCATCCTGAAGCCTCTGTGCTGAGGCACAAACCGGTGTCTGGCACCTCCCCTCTGCTCAGGCCCGTGCTGAGGATTTCTTGGCCATGCTGGGACTCAGTCAAAGGCTGCACCTGGGGATTTTTTAGGTCTTTTCCAGCCTTTCTGATTCCATCACTCTGTGAAGCTGCACGGTCCCACCGTGCTAGGAATGTGTCCCTGGTGCCACCAGCCCTGNCCAGTGTCCCAAAGGTGTTTTCCTGCCCCAGGGCACTCTGTGAGCTGGGCTGGAGGTGCCACAGCTGTCCCTGCCCACAGCAGAGAGGCAAATGAAATTTGAGATTTATTGATCCTGTCTGTGCCGCATTGTTATTCACACCCAGCGAAATTCACCCCTAGGCACAGGACAAACATTAGAGTTGGGAAAAACATTGCAGCTGAATGTTTTATTGGGTGGAAAAGATGCAGGTCTGAATCAGTTGCAAGTGCTTGGAAATTCATGTCGCATTTGTCAAAGGGTTTCAGTGCATAAAACATTTCTCAGAAAACCAAAACATTTACTATTGATGTTTATTAAATGCAGCATCTACATTTTAAGGTCTGAAGTAGCTTTTCATTTTAAATATTAATAAGATTTACTTTGAAACTAATACTAAACCCTGAAAAACAAACCAGTATTTTGCTCAGGCTAAAAATCAACAGAACACAGAAATTCTAAACAAATATTAGGTGACTTCAGTTTGGAAAGAGAACACAGCCTTTTCCAGGCTGATCCAAAGTGTTTCCCATTGCTCCAGCCCTGCTGCCTCACTGGAGCTCCTCTCTGCTGGTGCTGGCTTTTCCCAGCTTTTCCCAGCTGATACAGAAACAGAAATGGAGGTCAGGATATGGGGTGCTGTGGCAGAAAACTGATCCTTTGCTGAGTGCACTGAGGCTACAGAGAAATGTGTGGAAGGAATAAAAAATAAAAATAAAAAAGGAATAAAAACATAGTTTAAAAGTGCTGGAGGATCATCCCACACTGACAATGGATTTACATCGGTGCTGCACTGAGCAGAGTCAGCTTTTAAAAAGGTCTGTGAGAATTTAATGTGCATTATTAAACAATACAGATCCTGCTGCAGTGCTGGGGCTGCACCAGCAGCATCTGCACCTTTCATTTTAATCCCTGACGATGCTCCCCGGGCATCAATCTTGCACTGAGGAGTTTGTTGTTGTGCAGGGGCTGGCACAGCTGGCACAGCTGGCAGGGCCAGCACCTCCAGCACAGCCGGGGGGCTGGGGCAGCAAATCCTGCACTGGGGAGAGAAGGTGGCACTGGGGAGTGGGAGATGGAGCTCTGGGAAGGGACAGGGACAGACGGACAGGGGAAAGGGGACAGGGAATGGGGGATAGGGGACAGGGACAGGGGACAGGGGACAGGGGACAGGGGATAGGGGATGGGGGATAGGGGGGAGGGGACAGGGACAGGGGACAGGGCAGGAGGGGACCCAGGAGGCTCAGGGGTGACCTGTGCCCTTGGCACTGGGGCTCTGCTGTCACCACTGTCCCCTGGCAGGAGCAGGGGTGGCTGAGCCCGTCGTGCCCAGGGGTCCTCACCTGGGTCCTGGCAGGACACAGTGGACACAGCCCTCAGAAAGGGGAAAAGGAAAAGGATTCTGTAGCCCGAGGAAAGAAGGTGGAGAGGTGCAGATAGAGCAGGAGAGCAGAGGATTGACCGGGGGCCATGCAGCCCTGGCCTGTGCTGAGCTGCAGCCTCAGCAGCTGATGGAGACGCTTTTTTCCAGCACCTCCTCCATCATCTCCTTTGCTCATTTTTCCCATCAACCATATATGGCCTCCGTGTCAAAACATCATTTTACCATTATTGTCTATTTCCAGGATGTCTTTTATTATCCTGATTTCATTCTGCAGCCCAGAAAGTGGCACAGGGTTGGCTCCATTCCCTCAGGTTTATGAAAGACTGCGGCAGGAGGGAAGAGCCTTCCTGCTCCTGCCCAGCACATCCCACAGCCACAGGGAGAGCCAGGCTGAGCCTGCTCCTGGGTGCTCGAAAAACAAACAATTACAATGAATAAGAATTAGAAAAACCTGAATCACAAAGTAGATGGGATCGAATTCACTTGTGGAAGAAGAGAATCACAGAAGCATTAATGCTGGAAATTGCCTCCAAGTCCAACCTCCGAGTAATACATGAGTAATTATGTAAGTAATTATAAAGTGCATATTTTTCAGCTAAACAAGATAAAGCTGGAGATGTGCTAACACAGCCTTTCCCAGATTTATTAAATATTTTGCAGTTTAAGCCATTAAAATTTTAAAAACAGCCACGGCCAAACAGAAGGGGAGAAGAATGTTTGAAGGGTACCTTGACTTCTCCAAGTATCAGTGGAAAAATGTGTCCCTGCATTGCTGTACACGTGATTCTTTAGGTTCTAATCTATCAAAGAGGTCTGGACAGCTAATTCTCTGCCCTGGAATTACAGATCATCATAAAATACATTTTAGCCTCTGGGAGATGAGTTCAGCTCCTTCAGTGCTGCCAGATTCGGGGTGCCCATGTCCCAGGCAGGGGGTGCTGAGTGTCACTGCCAGCCTGGCAGCACTTCCTGGCACTTTACAGCTTTTATTATGTGTTGCTTTTCATTTAGATGCAATTTCTTTCGTAATGAGGCAGAACTTATTTCCCAGCCCCTCCAGGTGCCTTTGTCAGCTCTCCAAATCGTGCATGAAGAGGCAGGTTCCCAATTGATCTCTCAATTAGGGCTTTGTTGATATTGGATAAATGAGGGTTCACCTGGCTGGGACACAGCCCTGCCTGACTGTGGGCCAGGTCCTGCACATGACAAACACGAGTTAGAAGGGAAAGAAGAGCTTTGGGTGTTGTTTTTGTACCTCTGGTTGTGCAGGCTGGGCACGAAGGCTGCTGGTTTGGGGCTGAAGCTGCAGGGTGGGGTCAGGTGCTGAGCACAGCCTGTGGTGACCCCAGCTGGGGATGTCAGAAAAACCCAACCTGCAAAGGGTCAGAAAAACTTAACCTGCAAAGGGTCAGGGAAATCCAACCTGCAGAGGGCCAGAGATCCAACCTGCAGAGGGTCAGAAAAATCCAGCCTGGAGAGGGTCAGAGATCCAACCTGCAAAGGGTCAGAAAAACTTAACCTGCAAAGGGTCAGGGAAATTCAACCTGCAGAGGATCAGAAAAAACTAATCTGCAGAGGGTCAGAAAAACCCAACCTGCAGAGGGTCAGACAAACCCAACCTGCAAAGGGATTCACCTTTAAGAAGGAATAAAAGTCAGCATTTGCAGCACAGATGAGGCCCCAGTTTGCACAGCAGCGTGATCTGGTTAGGCAGGTAATTAACTCAGCCTTATTGACCACAGCCCAAACGCCTAATGGAAGAAGTCTGGAAAGTGCTCCAAAAATTATTTCCTGCTAAATCAAAAGCTGAGATGAAAGAGAGGTTAATTTACAAAGATGGGCAGAAAGTTTAATAGCAATTTAATTTTTGTGAAAGATGTGTGTGTTGCCATAGCCTGACATTATGGAGGAAATTGCAACAGTCCTGGAATCAAGCTGCTGTCTGATTTTCCTCCTGACATTGCAGGGTTGGGTTTTATGTGAATAATTCATTGGATGGCAGAATTCAAGGATCAGATTTACAGCAGAAATCTGTAATCTGTAAATGTGAGGTTCTGGGCCCAGGCTGAGTTTGTGTCACTGACCCCACACATGAGACTGAAACCCTGCTCTGTTCCCTGGGATGGGATAATGGGATGGGATAATGGATGGAATAATGGGGTGGGATAATGGGATGGGATGGGATGGGATAATGGGATGGGATAATGGGATGGGATGGGATGGGATGGGATGGGATAATGGATGGGATAATGGGATGGGATAATGGATGGGATGGGGCTGCCCCAATCCCTGATGTCCCCAGCACAAACACTTTTCCTTGTGCCAGGATTCCCTGGAGCTGATGTCCCCCCCAGCCCTCTGGTGCACACTGACCTTTTCTGACTCCTTTAGCCTCGCTGCAGAACTTTAAGAACAACAACAGCTGCTCTGGAGATGGGTCACCTCTTCTAATCTGATGGAAAAGTTTGTTTGCCGATGTGAACACATGCCCAGAGAAATTAAATCTCTGCAATTAATCGTGTGGAAAGGATGGGAAGAGGCTGGGTGAATTCCTTAATTTCTCTTGCAGACAAAATCTTCCTTTCCATTGGTTTCCCACAGCTAGCTGCAGTTCCTTCATTTCTCACAGCACTGCCCTGTGTTAAAACTCTTTAGATTTATTTTCTCTGCTTTAAATTTTAAAGGCAGCACTTATTGCTGTTCTTGGGCTGTGCTACTTGTGCTTTAGAAAGCATTTTTTTCCAGAGGACAGTTCGGTGCGTGCCAGTTGTGTCGCTGCCATTGATCCCAGGGACCAGGCACAAATCCATGCATTTTTGGAGGTGTGCTGTCTAATATCAAAATGCTGGAATTAGCTCGTTACACCATACTGCCAATGGACTGGCATCTCTCTTAATAATATTATGAGCTTTCCTGGGGAGCTGCAACCTCTTTGGTATACATGAATTCAGTAATAACTGTAATTATTATGAAGTTAATATAAAACATGATGTCTCCCTCTGCCAATTCAAGGGCAATAAGTGTGAAAAACAGCTTTTCTTCTGATTGCACGTGGCTGGCTCTTCCCTGGGCTGTGGAGCAGCTCCTGAGCCTGTCCCAGCACTGGGAGATGTGGGGAGCAGAGTCTGTTCCCCTGGGCACCCCTGGGCACAGAACAGCATCCCCTGGCACAGAACTGCATCCCTGGGCACAGAACTGCATCCCCTGGGCACAGAACAGCATCCCCTGGCACAGAACTGCATCCCTGGGCACAGAACTGCATCCCCTGGGCACAGAACAGCATCCCAGGGCAGAGAACAGCATCCCTGGGCATAGAACTGCATCCCTGGCACAGAACATCACCCCCAGCTCCCCTGGGCACAGAGCAGCTCCCCTGGCACAGCCCTGGTACAGAACAGCCCCGGTTTGGATGCTGGCACTGGGAGCAATCCCCTCCCTTGAACAAATCCCTGCGCTCTGGGCATTCTCGGCTCTCTCGGCAGCCCCCAGAACCCAGCCCGTCTCCCTCTGATGTCTCCGGATTGTTCTTTAAACACTGAATTCCTGAGGGGCATCCAGCCTGTCCCGCTCCCGCCGCTGCTCCCCCTCCCTGTGCTCCTGGCCCCTCTCAAACACCTCGGAGTTCACCTGCTCCAGCCCATCCCAAGGAACCCGAGCCTTGGCTTTGGGAAGGGTTTGGGGCTCGCCCCGTGCCCTGGGGGCTCTGGGCTCAGGTCAGCACCCGCTCCTCCGCCAGCTCCAGTGCTGAGCACAAACCTTGCATCCCTCACATCTTTTAAGGCAAAGCTAAAAATAGCAGTTCCCAATCCTCCATCATATATAATTAGTCCTGCATTTATTTTTCACCAGATGTTCTCTGGCTGCTGGCTGGGCTGGGAGTGGGGATGGTGTCTGTGTGTGCATGGACACAATTCCACCCAATTCCAGGGGATTCCTCCAGGAATGCTCCCCTCTGCTCCACAGACACATTTCCCTCCCTGCAGAGCTCCCCAGAGCCTTCACTCGAGCCTTGGGGCCAGGGGGGTTAGTCTGAGGAAATCCATTCCTGCTGCCTGGAGGCACTCGGGGAATTAAGGCTGCCACAAGATGATGGATCAGCAAAATTTTCCCTAGGAGATCAGATTAATAAGGATTATAGAAAAGTTGCAGTATATTTATCAACAGGAATGCTCCCCTCTGCTCCACAGACACATTTCCCTCCCTGCAGAGCTCCCCAGAGCCTTCACTCGAGCCTTGGGGCCAGGGGGGTTAGTCTGAGGAAATCCATTCCTGCTGCCTGGAGGCACTCGGGGAATTAAGGCTGCCACAAGATGATGGATCAGCAAAATTTTCCCTAGGAGATCAGATTAATAAGGATTATAGAAAAGTTGCAGTATATTTATCAAAAGAAAAAAAGAATTAAATTCCTCCTCCCACCATCAGAACTGATTGTAAATTAGGTAAATCTATTTTCCTTTAAAAGAATAATAACCATAGATCAGACTCCCAGAATCCATATCCCCAAGGGCTCTGAAAATCTATTGAATTAATCTTGGCCACGGGAGCAGCCCAGACCTTCTGTGTTAATTATTGTGCATCTTATTTGCCTTTTATATCAGCTCTGCCAAGGCACAGGGAGGTGGAGCAGGGACTCTGGCTGTCCATCATGTGGAGTTAAAGCCCAGAGCACAGGCAGAGCTGAGGAGTGTCAGGAGGGGCTTAGCGAGTCCTAAACCCCTTTGACTGAAAGTCAGAGTTTGCTGCTGCCTGGCAGGGAGGGAAGAGGAGCTGCACAAAGCTGTTGTCGTTTCCTCCTCTTCACTGCTCTTGTGGATTTTCCTGAATGAATTAGAGGCTGCCAGCAGACACTGTCACAGCAGAATGGCAGAACAAAAACACTTCTGAACCTGGACTTGTAATTTGCCTGCGAAAACAAAGGCGCTGTTAAAAGAGAGTTGTGACATTTCCTCTGCTTTCAAAGAGACTGCCAACATTTCCAGGCTTTTGTTTCATCTTTTTCTTTCCTAGTGTTAAATTATTCCTAGTTTTCATACTGTAAGTTTACATTAAGATGGCAGATGAAATGAATTAAAGTGTCTGAGCTGAGAGACTCTGGAGGCTGGGCAGCAGCAGTGGCTGAGGAAGAGGAGGAGCTGGAGCCTGGGGTCCCTCTCCTCCTGCCCCTCCAGCCTGGAGCCGTGCTCCTCCAGCCTGGCTCCCAGCACAGCTGCTCTGCTTGCCCAGGCTCTGTTAAAGTCAGTCTCTCTTCAAAGAGCCCCCAGTTTCCTCCTAATTCCAGTGCAATTATCCTAAAGTGAGGGGTGTTTATTCCATTTTATCTCCTCTGTGCAGCTCTTCTCTAATGAAGAGTAGGATTTCCCTAAAAGCAGAGACATCTTACACAGAAGCTCTGCCACCAAGGTCTGAAATGTTTCAGTCTGATTGCTCAGTGATGGCTCCACAGGAATGACAGAGGCTGAATGTCCAAAACACCAACGTAAGCCTCACTGGATTCCACTGCCCATGAATGCTTTAACCTCATTTATCCTCTCAGTACTTACAGAATCATTTCACATTTGTGCACTTAAAAGATTAAATAAAATAAATGGAGATGATTATGACTGCCCTGCAAAGCTAATGTGCAAAGGCACGGGGTTTCAGTGCTGCTGGAATTGTGTTTGAGCTCCTTCCCTCCTCTGCTTTCCAGAACGGGGATGATGAATCAGGCGATCTCCAGCTCTCACACTGAGACAGCTCCCAGCAATCTGCTCCTCACGGTCCCTCCCAAGTGACACAGCTACACTCCCTCCCATGTCACTCTGAGGTGCCAGCTGGGGGACAGTGACAGTGACCCTGGACTGGCTGCAGCACCTCCAGACCCTGGGGGTGACGTGCAGGACCTGGCTGCTGTCCCCTGCTCTGGCTCCAGCTGATAAATTCCTGGCAGAGTCTGCTCCTGTGGGGTGCTTGTTGCACAAATTGTGCATTGTCCCTCAGGATGGGTCTGCAGTGCTCAGGCACCACAGCCTGCTTGGCCCTGCTCACCTGTCTGGGAATCTGTTTTGGTTTTTTCCCTGAGATGTGTAAAAGTTCTTGTCTGGCAGTTCGTGTGCCCGAGGTGGAATAAATCTGAGCTCTTTAGTTTTCTCAGTCTCAAGGTTGTTTATTCTTTTCTTATCTGTAATATTTTCTCTCACCCCTCCTCACCTGCTCCTGCTGGGCTGTGCTGGGTGCTGGGTGCTGGGGCTGTGCTGGGGCTGTGCTGGGCTGTGCTGGGTGCTGGGTGCTGGGTGTTGGGATGGTGCTGAGTTCTGGGGCTGTGCTGGGCTGTGCTGGGTGCTGGGTGCTGGGTGTTGGGATGATGCTGAGTTCTGGGGCTGTGCTGGGTGCTGGGGCTGTGCCGGGTGCTGGGGCTGTGCCCAGCCTCTCTCAGGACAGCTCCATCCCTGCTGTACCCAGGACAGCTCCATTCCTGATACCCAGGACAGCTCCATCCCTGCTGTGCCCATCCCTGCTGTGCCAGGACATCGCTCTCCTCTGCTGCAGCACTCAGGGCTGGTGCTGGGGCGGATCCAGCTCCCAGCTATCGGTCTGAGGTGCTGGATGTTTGTTTAATTTCTGCCTTGCAGCCTCAGGGGAGGGGCAGAGATTTTGCAAAGGCAGGGATCATCACCCCTGGCACACCCCCAGACCCTTCCCTGCTGAAATCACCCTGGGTGCAGCCACGGGCTGGCACCTCTCAGCACCTCCCTGGGAGTTTGTCATTGCTCATCAAACACCATTCCTTCAACAACTAATGTCAGATCAAGATCAAGCAACTCCCTGGGCTAAACTTTCTGCCTTTCCCTGTAACAATTACTGCTCAGCTCAGAGCTGCAGAGAGGCCTTTGACTTCACTTTGAAACAGGAGCTGCTGCCTGGTGCCAAAGACACTGGCTAAAATGAAAAATCTTTGATCTAACTCAATATCACAACTTCTTTTCTGTGTATTAACATAATCTCTGTACTGAAATTAATCTGTGGTGTGGCTGCAGTCAGCTGAAGATTATATGTATTAGCATTCAAGATGATGACTTTTTTAAAAGCAGTTCTTACTTTTCAAGCAGCTCCTATTTTAGGAGTGGATCTATTTCACCCTCAGGAGATTTATCCTGTGAGATCAAACCTCTCATGGAGCTCCCACCCTGCCCTGTTCTGCTTTTCCTTCATGGTATCACTCCAGCCAGAAGCATTCAGCTGCTTGCAGAGGCCTGGAGATCTTGTTTGCAATGAGAAATTGAATTATTAAGAGGAAAAATATCAGCTATACATAAAGCATAGGAACACACTTAATTTTGAGCCTTTTGTTGCCTCTTTAGCTAACAAAACAAGCAAAATCTGTATTCTAAAGGACAGGATTTTCCAACAGATTCATTAAGAGAGATTGTAACTGACAACTGCTGCCATTAGCAAGAATATATATCTCTTATTTTACCTATTTCCATCCTGAAAGTAAAATCTCTATTCTATAAGTCAATTAATATACAGTTCATTAAACTAGAAACAACTATATAATTAGGAAACAACAACAATTCATTAGTCTTAATGGGATTTAATAAAGTTCCTAAGCAAGGATTCTTCTGAGAATTAATTACAATATATTAATCAGGAAAAGTCCTGTTCCTCACTCATATATCTGTATTAAATATGTGTGTGTATATATATATATATATATAATTTGGAGATTGGGGGTGTGAATTGGAGGCTTCACCTCCATCCTCACAAAGGTCCAGCTCTCAGTCCAGCAGAAGTGAAAATGAGAATGCCTGAGTTTCATGGTCCTTCCCTTATTAGCCATTTTTTTATTAATTAAACAGCAGCTTTTGGCTGGCACCAATTGAATTTTCAAGCAATACCTGCCACAATACAGGGAATAAAAGGAGAAGGATGTGTTATTTTTAATGCAAATGGTTTCAGTTCAGACATATTTGATCAAATTGAACTGACAATTGAATTATAAATGAATTGAGTGAAGGGGTCAGTGATGTGACAGATGGCACTGGCACTGCCACATGGAAGTGAACCAGTTCAAAAAATGAAATGAGAATTTCAAGCATTACCTGGTGCTGGCTATCAGAACTCAGGGTGAGGATCTTTAGGGGGTAGGAATTCCTCTGGCCCCTGCAGTGGCACCGCGGGGACAGGGGCTCCTGCTGTCCAGGGTGTGTCCCTGTCCCTGCCACCTCCCGGGCACAGCCCTGCCCTGGGCATCCCTGCCCGCGGAGCCAGCCCAGATCCCCTCCTGGGGCTGATGGACACACAGACAGGGGCTGCCCTGTGTCAGAAGGAATTCCTCACGTTTTCCATGGGGCATTCCCTGGGCTGGGGAAGGAGCAGCTCGTGCCAGGCCAGGGCTGCTGTCCCCATCCCTGAGGGGCTGGGGCCGTGGTGACCCTCTGGGGACCGTGGTGCCCCCCTGGTGCCCCTCTGCTCTGGCACAGCTGGGAGCAGAGGAAGGAGCTGAGTGTGAGCAGAGCCCAGGGAATGCCCAGGGAATGTCAGGGAATGTCAGGGGATCTCAGGGGGATCTCAGTGGATCTCAGGTGATCTCAGATGATCTCAGGGGATCCCAGGTGGACCTCAGGTGATCTCAGGGGGATCTCAGTGGATCTCAGGTGATCTCAGATGATCTCAGGGGATCCCAGGTGATCTCAGGGGGATCTCAGGGGGATCTCAGTGGATCTCGGGGGATCTCAGGGGATCTCGGGGGATCTCAGGTGATCTCAGTGTGTCTCAGTGGGTCTCAGTGGATCTCAGTGGATCTCAGGTGATCTCAGGGGATCTCAGGTGATCTCAGGTGGATCTCAGGGGGCTGCCCGGCCCTGGCAGCCCTTGCTGCCTTCCACACTGCCCAGCAATCCGGGATCAGTGCTGTGATGTGTGGGAATCCCAGCCGGGGTTTGCTCCACCCCACTCAGCTCCTGCTCGTGGTGAGCCAGACTTTGAGGCTGCAGTTTCCCCATGCTGTGACCGGGACCTGCCTCCCCTGGGCTGATGTTCATCTGTGAGGGGCTGGGTAGGAACAATTCCCACAAATTCCTGAATTCCAGCTGGGCCCCAGGCTGACATCCCTGCCTGAAAGGACAGCCACGTTATCAGTGCAGTGTCACACCCTCAGAGCATCTCTGCTGTTTAATAAAGCACATTTATCTCAGCCTGGCAGCACTCCCCCATGCTCCCCCCAGCCAGGGCACAGGGCTGCACCTCGGGAAGGGCTCTGGGATAAATTTCCAGTACAGTTGTATCACAGTATAATCACACTTTGTGAAATCCTAGGAGATCACATGTATCTGTATCTCCTCTCTCCTTTCCTCCTTGTTTCGGGATTTATTTATTAATTTTACCTTTCTGCTGCCATGTCACTGAGCTGGAAAGATTAATAAAGAATGATTAAGGGCAGCAGAGAATATTTTACAGTGATAGACTTAAGGAGCTCAGTCTGTTTATCTTATCAAAAAGAAGCTTGTAACTTAATTTCTATGGATAAGTACCTTTGCAGGGAGGGAGCTCCAGGACCTGAAGGACTTTTTCTTCAGAAGAAGGCACAAAAAGACCTAATAGATTTAAGTTGAAGCCAGAAAAATCCAATTAAGAAGGCAGAAGTTTTGAACTTTGAGGAGCATGAGCTGCTGGGGAGGTTTGGCCGTGCAGCCCTGCTCGGGGTGGCCTCAGGCAGAGGCTCTGGATCCATCCAGGGATTTCAGTTCACTTGTGCAGGAGAACACAAACGTGGAAACCTTCCCTTCTCCCTGGCCTTGGGCTCAGCCCTGCCCAGTTCCAGCCCCAGCAGATGAGCAGGGACATCCCTGAGCTCTTCCCTCTGTGTCCCTCTGAGCTCAGCCATGGAGCAGAGTTTGGGCTGGCAGCTGTTGGACAGATGTGCAGCAGCTTTCCCTGCCTGGGGGCTGCAGGGGGGATCTTGTCCCCCCTCTGCTGAGGCTCGTGCAGGGATTGTGACCCTGAACAAAAACCTGCAGAGTCCCAGCTGGGCACAGGCACGGGCTGGAGGTGTCTGCATTGCTGCTGGGAATGCAGGACAGGGCAAGTGTTGGGAACAGCTCCTGAGCTGGTCTCCTTCTTTATTTCAGGAAGGATGCTCAGGTGATCTCAGGTGATCTCAAGTGATCTCAGGGGGGATCTCAGGTGATCTCAGTGGATCTCAGGAGATCTCAGGGCCAAGCAGGCTGTGGTGTCTGAGCACTGCAGACCCATCCTGAGGGACAATGCACAATTTGTGCAACAAGCACCCCACAGGAGCAGACTCTGCCAGGAATTTATCAGCTGGAGCCAGAGCAGGAGGTTGCCATGGAGATGGGAGGTAGCTGGGTGATATTTTTCAGTTCTGCAAATGTATTGTTGCAAAACACAAATGGGGAAGGGAAAGGAGCCACGTTGTCTTGAAAGAAGTACAAATTTTGGGTTTAGGTTGTCACACAGAGGGGAAATTGTTCCCTTGCACTGAGGGGGTTCAGGTGGATGCCAGGAAATGTGGAGCTGAGGCTGAGCCCTGCAAGCAGGAGGGAACCTGGAGGGGTCCTGGGGTCACTCCCAGTGCAGTCACTGAGGCAGAAATAAAAGCTACACATTTCCTGTGACAAGGCCTGGCAAATCCAAGGTCACAGAACCCCTTCCGTGGCTGCTTCTTATCACTGAAGGGAGATAAAAAAGAGCAATTAGGTTTAGGCTGGCAATTGGGCATATTAGCATTAATCTCCAATGAGATCACAAGGTGTTTGTTTTTGTGTCAGCTCAGCTAATGTTTCACTCCACTTGTAACAAGCAAAAGCCATAATTACTCTTCTATTTGACAGAATTTGAGGATGATTTTATTGACAGCTCCCATGTTATTTATGCACACAAATAATTTTCTTAAGTGAAACTTGAACATCAAGTATTTATTCAACTTCCCTAATTCCCTTCCCTTCCTACCCAGCAAAAGGCTTTGGGTGATCTCCATTAAAAACTTGAGTATTAATCCAGAAATTGTATAACCTACTTAAAAAATCTGGGACCTTGTGTGAAAAATATAAAAAAGCAATTAATTCAAATATTTTCAGCCAACATGGACATGACCCCTGATGCAGGGGCTGCTGCATCAGCGCCCATGTGGCAGCAGAACACACCCCAGGTCCCTCCCCCACAAATGCCAACCCTTTGGCACTGGAACTTCTCAGGAAGACTTCAGGACTTAATGTTCTATGAAAAAAAATCCATTTTTGGCTTGTTATTTAAATGTAATGGATGTAGCCACAAAACACTGTCATTCTCAAATATTCATTTTGTTAATAACTTTATAAATTTTGAAAAGATTTTTGAGAAATAAAGCCAGAACACCTCATTTTTGGGAATGCATTGGAATGAGCTGGGAAGTTTCCTGAGCCTGGGGAAGGAGCCCTGTGTGTGCTGTTACTGGGTTGGGTTTGTCTGGTTTGTCTGTCAGGGGAGGCAGCTCCAGGATCCTGCCTGGGAAAAGCAGCTGAAAATTCCCAGTGGGAAGGAGGGAGTGGGAGCTGCTGGGGCTGTGCCCTCACCCAGAGCTGCAGAGCATGGCCATGCTTGGATCCTCCCATAATGACAGCTTTGGTCCAGATGTTGGGCCAGATGTGCTGGGTTTGGTGCTCCTGAGTGATGGCTCCCTGACCTCCAGCAGCCCAAAATGGCAAATCTGGGAGAACTCTGATTTTCCTGGATGGATTTTCCAGCAGATTTACAGGAGCAGGAATGGACCTGGCCCTTGATTCATTATTCAGCTCCCTTAAAATCTGGCACCGTGCTGAAGTGACCTGCACTTGCTGTTTACTCAGCAGCACAAAGAACATTTTATGGTTTATCACACAAAAAGAATGAATTTGAAATCCATGAGGGAGGGCCCAGACTCAGGGCTGGGATGGTGATGGGCTGCACAGATTACATTTGGCATTCAGGATACTTCCAGCACTTAATGGCTCAGCTTTAATGCTTCTGATTTCTTTTTATTAAAAAGTATCCCACAAGACCATGGCATTTATTATAGGGCTGTGCTGGGGGCATGCAAGGCATTTCTGAACTCATGGCAACACTCTGTGTTAAATATTCATAACTGCAGCTACCATTTGCTGTTGATAAGGACATTGATTTTCTTGAGAAGCACCAGAATTATTTGTGGCCCTTCTTGTCTGCTGTGATGGTTATACTTAAAGTTTGGGAAAATATTAAGCATGGTACATGCTTGTGTGTTTCCACCCAGGGAAAATGAAGCCCCAGGCACCCCAGACACAATGAGGAGCTGCAGGCTGGAGCAGAGCAGAGCTTTGGGGTCTGTGGAGGAGCCCCAGCTCTGCTCAGGACTCTCAGCCCTCTCCTCTCCCCCAGTTCTGAGCCTCCTGCTCACTCTCCTGTCAAAGGTCTGCGCTGGAATTTAAACTGAATTCAACAAAACTTAAAATCTGGGGTGCAATAAGGGTAATTAGCAGAGCCTGGAACAGAGGAGCAGCTTGAAATGGCTCCTGGTGCATTTCCTTGACAATGGCCCTGCTCTGCCTGCTGCAGCTTTCCTTCCCAGAAAAGAACATTTCCCTTTTCCCAACCACCCCATGGCTGTGAGGGCAGGGCTGTGTGGGAGCCACGGGCTGGGTTCATTGTTCTGGGAGGCTGTGAAGGCTCTCCCTGATGGATCCCTGCAGCTGACCCGGGCTGTGCTGCTGCTGCTCGGAGCTCAGGTTCCTGATGGGAATGCTCTCCCCAGGCTGGGGGAGCACACCGGCTCTGCTCCCTCCCTGGTGGGGAAGATGAGCTGATTTCCAAAAGAAAAGCTGATTTTTCTCTGAGCATATCTAGAACAGCTGCACCATCAGGAGGGAAAATAGCACAAGGGATGTGAGTTATTGTTGTCCTGGAGTGTGAAATATTTCAGTGCACACCCAGAGCTGAGCACCCGCTTCCATGATCAAATCCTGAGTGAGGAGCACCCACAGGAGCACGCAGTGATCTGCTCACACCATTTGTACTGCAGCAGGGGCAAAATAATCCCACAACACCTAAAAAACCCCACAAGCCTCCTATCTAGGTATGCACGAGCTTTTTATGTAAGTTCTTTCTTCTTGGTTGTTTCAAGTTTGAGCAGAGTAAGACACTTGTGACTGTGAGAAATGTCAGCTCTGCTTTTCTGCTGCTCTTCCTGCTCTGAGGCCTTGCTGCACTCTGTGCTCCCGTTCACAGAACACTGCATTCACCTGAGCTTTTCCTCTTGGTGCCATTGTCAGGAGCTGTTGGGGTGAACACATTTCATGGGAAAATGCATGGGAGAATTTCTGTGTCTTCTTGCTCAAACAAATAGTTTTAAGATTTAGTTCAATTAATTTGTGGTGGTTTTTTTTCCTTACTTGCATTTAACATTTTGTCACAACTCAGCTCATAGAAAACACGCAATTTTCAATTAATAATTTCAGGTGCACCATAGAAAAAAAATGTAATTACTTTTTTCCCCTGATGTTGAGCTGGTTTTCTGGCACCACAATCTCTAATATATTTTGTAAATCTCTCATATCTAATCAGCTAGTTGGTAAATTAATACAGAATTACAACTCATTAGTGAATGATGCATTGATGTCTAATAATTCCCTTCTTTCTTGTTTGGAAGAAAGTAGGTTATGCTGTTATTGAGTTAGTGCATTAAGTTTCAATGCTTTTTTATCATAGGCATTAAGTGCTTTTTAAAATATGTGTTAATTAAGAGATTAGAGCCACGTCAGCCCTAAAGCTCTGGAGCTGCTGTGGAGCTGGTTCTGTGCCCTCTGCTCAGAATGGGATCAGGAATTCCCAGCTGGGAGCATTCCCATCCTCTGGAGAGGACAGAGATGTCAGGAGCCACAGCAGGTGTGGCACACAGGGACTCTTGTGACTGTTTCCCCAAAATATCAGCTAAGAGATGAGCTTTGAGGTTCCTTCCAGCCCAAAATCATCTGTGAATAGAACTGGGGAGTTTGGTTTTGATCTACCAGAAAATATTAAATTTGAAACCGATCACATCAGCACATCAATATTAAATGCACACATCCAAGAACTAAAAGTCTATTCTTAAGTGTTCCAGTTTACTTCCTTTTGTTTCTTTAAGTGGAGTGGTATTTTCTGATCTGCTCAGCTGATGGATGCAGCTCAGCCAACAAAGAGACACCCATTTTTATTTCATGCCATATCAGTACAAAGATAAACAACAGAAAAACCTCCTGTCTGGTGCTACTTATCACCACAGGTTCAAAGCAAGCTCCATTTGTGTAGGATCAACTTATCCCATCAGGCAATTCATCTTTGACAGGACAGAGGCTGATTATAAGAGCCAGAAATGCCCTTGAGGCAGGTGAATGTAATGAAGTTTGTAACAGACTGCAGGAATAGCAACCAAATTATTAAGAATATGGCACAAGAAACAGTTAATTAAGACTGCCCATCCATCCTGCTGGGGTGATCTTTGTTCCATGGGGCTGTGTGCCTCCAGCAGACCCCAAAGCCTGGTGGTGCTGCCAGGGCTGGCCCTGCTGTCCCAGGACACTCAGGGGACCCGGGGTGTGCCAACACCCATCACAGCACAGCAAGGGACCCCCAGCCCCTCCTGCTGTTTGGATCCTTGTCCATGGATCTCCAGCTGTTTCCATCTCTGCCTCCCCTGGCAGCAGTTCCCAGCTCACTGTCTGCTCTCAAAGTCCAGCTAAAACCAGACAATTCAAGACCCCCCTTTTATTTTATTGCATTCCAACATTATCCTGGCAGCCTGAGGAGGAGAACAACCCTGCCCTGCTCCTGTCTCCTCCTCTGTGGCATTGCAGGTGTCAGTGTGTTCCTGGCGAGCCCTGAGCTGGGCTCAGTCACACAGTGGCATCAGGGAAGAAGGGCACACACCCATTTCCCCCCTGGCAGTGCCCAGGACCAGCCTGCAGCCCCTGGTACAGTGGGAGCTGTCCCAGGGTGGCAATGCCCAGGGATGGGACATTCCCAGGGAAGGGACATTCCCAGGGGTGGCAATGCCCAGGGATGGCAATGCCCGCTGTGCCCAGCCCAGGCAGCAGGAGGAGCAGCTCAGGCTGGTGCTGTTTGAGAACAGAGCTCGTGTGTTTGCAGGACCCTGTGCCACCCTGGCCCCGCTCCAGGAGGGCCCAGTGGCACAAAGACCCTTCAGGAACAAGTCCCTGCCCCCTGAAAGCCCCGGGCTGTGTTTCCTTTGCCAGGCTCTTTGCAGTTCTCTGCATCTTTCATGAACAGCTCATAAACCCCCAAAGCTGAATCTCGTTCTGCAGCAAAAATTACCATGGATTTTTTTTTAATGCATTTTTACTGATGTTTGTTACTCAGAGGGCTCTGGGTTTTGATTTCCATGGCATGGAGCTGTGTTATGCAGATGCACAACTTCCAGCTCAGAATGGAGGAAAATGAGCCTGTCCTCAAACCAACTCTGTCTTTCTTCCCTCCCATAAATAGCTTTACTGTACTTTACAGAAATGTTCTGAGGCTCCTAAGGGGCAAGGTTATCAACTATGAATAAATAAATGTATTTATCTGAGCACATTGGGGAGCACAAGGAGGGGAGCTGTGCAGAGCTGGGAACCAGACTTAGATTGGATATTGGACAAAATCTCTTCACCAAGGTGCTGTCCTGCCCTGGCACAGGTTTGGCTCCTCAGCAGCTCCAGTAGCTCCCACTGCAGGCACAGACAGACAGACAGACTCAGACAGACACACAGACAGACACAGGCACACAGGTTATTTCATGTTCTCAGGGCTCCCACATTAGCACAAAGCAAACACCTGGAGTAACAAACATTGAAATTTCCCCTTGGATTTCAATGGCTACTCAGACACTTCTCTGCAAGCCCAAACTGTAATTTTAACTCTTCTTTGTTTAGTGGAAGCTGTTTAGGTGTACCTGACCTTCAAAGCAGCTGAGAATGGAGAAATTGAGCAGATTCATGTGCCTCTATTTCAGCCCTCGTGGTGGGTGGGATTTTTGGCTGCCAAAGCCCTTTTCTGTGAATGTGAGACATCAGGGCCATGGATATTTCAACACACATTTTACCAGCAGTGCAAACACAGACTGAACACGAGGCGTTTTGCATAAAGAACTGAATGCATTCACTCGAGCAGTTATTTTTAGCTCCCAAGTGCAGTCATGTGGACCCCGATCCGCTCGTGCTCCCCAGTGGATTGCAGACATATGTTGGAGTAAATGTGGCAGGGAAAGCACGGCTGAGACAGGCAGAAATCCCTTGAAGATCAGTTATTGACAGGCTCCTCACAAAAGCTGCTCCCTGAGCCCAGGAGACAGCGAGGGTGCTGGGTTTGCATCCTTTGGGTTTGTAGGGTGGGCACTGCAGGGTGGGTTTAACATTCCTACAGATGCTTTAAATGGGAAGAAAAACGAGAAAAAAAAAAAAAAGAAAAAAAAAAAGGAAAAAAGAAACCTGACATAGTAAAGCCAAGGAGAGGAAGATACAAATCCACTCCAATCCACAGCAACAAACCCATTCAAAGTGCTCGAACATCAGTGAAAATCCAGAGCAGGCTGTGCTTGTAATTGTCATAAAAAGGGTGAGTGAGGTCAGCTTTCACTTCCATGTAAATTGTTTAAACTCTGTAATCAATCTGATCCCAGACCAAGTTGTAAATTTACACACTTGTGCAGCACCTCTGGCAATACAAAACAACTTTAATCTGTGTGTTGTTTGAAAGCAGAGCAGCTGGGACAGCAGAGCCCTTGCACCCAAGGGAACACTTTGTTCCAACTAACAGTTCCTTTCCTAATTCTCTGGCTAGATAAGAAACGACTTAAAATTCCTCCTATCAACCATGTTAGAAATGGAGACGTGAGAAGAACAAAAATCCTTATAAATGGTGTTTCTCTTTGAGCAGTTCTGGATTTTCATCTTGATAAAAGAGGGACGTTGGCACGTGGAGGCTCCTGCTCCCCTTCACAGGGCAGCTTTAATAAGTTTTAATGATCAGTTTCCTATCTGTGCTGTGATGAACTCTGTTCATTGGAGCTCTCTGCTCTTCAAAGGGCAGCCAGGATCTGCTCATCAGAGCAGAGCAGCACCCAGGCTCCTGGGTGTGATCTCTGCAGCACAGCAGATTCCAGGCTGGCCTGGCTTGGAAGGAGGGATAGGAATCCAGAGAAACAGAGAGCTGGAGTCAAGGAGAGAGTTCAAACAGAAAGAAAGTTCATCTATAATTCTGTTATAATGTAGGAAAGATAAGGCTAAGCCAAAGTTTTATCTCGTTCCTGTTTCGCTGCTTGGACTCTGAGTCTCACAGGAGTCTGTGTGTGCTCTACAAACATTGCAGAATTCTTCAGATTCTCTTCTCTTCCCTTAAAAAAAAAGAAAGGGGAAAAGAGAAGGGAAAAGAACCACCCAAATCCCAGCAGCAGGCAGAGGCTGGTGCAGTCTGTGCCTGGAGGAGCAGAGGCCAAGGTGAGCAGGGCACAGGGCACAGGGCACGGGGCACAGGGCATGGGGCTGGGCTCCCCCTCACTGGGGCACTGGGACAGGGCAGGAGCCCTCGGGGACAGCCCCTCCCCTGAAATACTCTGAAATATTCTGAAATACTCTGAAATATTCCAAAAAATTCTGAAATACTCTGAACTATTCTGAACTATTCTGAAATATTCTGAAATATTTTGAAATATTCTGAAATAATCTGCAATATTCTGAAATATCTCTGAAATATTCTGAAATATTCCAAAAAATTCTGAAATACTCTGAAATATCTATGAAATATTCTGAAATACTCTGAAATATTCTAAAATATTCTGAAATGTCTCTGAGCAGAGCTCTGCAATGTCCCATCCCTTCCTGGCTGTGCCCTCTGGGCCAGGGGGGCTCTGCTGGGCAGGAGCAGTCCCTGCCTTGCCCTGGCTCTCACCTGGGTGCTCTGCACCTGCCCTGCTCAGTGCCAGGAGGGGCAGGAATTGGGATATTCTGTGTTTTAGCACCTGGCAGCTCTAGCACAGAGCAGCCCCTCAGGCACACAGCTCAGGCTGCCCTGCTTTACTGCTGAGCAGGAATATGGATTTTTACTCCATGTTCTCCAGGAAAGAATATTGATTTGGCACTAGAGACATCAATAGATCCAAGCAACCGAATAAAGATTCTGAAGCCAGTCTTAAAAAATAAAAATAATAATAATAATAATAAAAGTGCAGCTGATAAGTGAAATGAGCCATTTGTTATCCTGAAAGCCACACTGCTTGCACCATTTGAATTCTTTGCTAAGTGTTGACTTTTCCAATTGCCTTCCACACAGTTTTCTTTTCCTCTGTCCCTGTGAAATAAAACAGAAGGAAGGGTAAAAGCTGTCTTTGTTATCTGCCCGTGTTTCTGGTGACTTCTCAATGCGTTTCTTTCTTCATCTGCAGGGATTTGGGCTCAGAAATGCCAATGGTATGTTCTGGAAAATGCATCATTTCTTTGAAACAGAAAGAACATTTTCCTTTTCATTCCATTTCATTTCTGGTTTTCATCACAATTTTATCCTTTGAAGCTCTCTGCTCATCTGCAGAGCTTGCAGACAGCTCTGGCACCTGCAGCCCTGCTGTGCCCAGCCCCGGGAGGTGCCAATGGGCTCTGTGGGTCTGTGTCAGAGCAGAGCCAGGAGCTCAGTGCCTCCCCACGCTGCCCCAGCCTTGCACCCCTGGGTGCCCTCCAGGCAACCCCAAAGGCATCTGGCAGGAAAATCAATTTACCAGTACTGGAGGTTTATGTGCAAAAAGGAGACAGAGGAGTCCTTTTTGCCTTATTCAAATAAAGGGAGAGGCCATGGGACATTTCCCTGGGATCTTTTAACTTTTTGGAGGATGCAGGCTTCTTTTTATTTTATTTTTTCTGGCTGCATTTCCTTTTTTTTTTTTTTTTTCATTGGTTGAGGTACTTGAGGGGTACAGACTTCTTGGAACGCTTGCTGTTCCTGCCCTGGGGACACTTGCACAGTTGTAGGGACAGGTGACAGGTGACTCCTTACCTGCCTGCAGACCCCAGCCATGGCCATGGACATCTTCATCCCTTTCATTTCTTCCACCTCCACGGGCAAATGAACCAGTGCACAGGGCTGGGGAGCACTGGTGGAAATAAAAGTGTTGCTCTATTTCCAGCAGGGTATAATCAGGGAGGAAGAGTGTATAAATAAAACATCTTGCATAAAATCTGGCAGGATGAGAATTTCCATCTGCATCTGCCTGGGGCTGGCAGGGGACAGGGTGCTGCAGCCAGGGGGGCTGTGCTGGCTCAGAGGGGAGCACTCAGCTCCCAGCCCAGTCCTGGTGCTGCAGGGCAGGGCAGGGCAGGGGGGCCCTGGTTTGGGGCTTCAATCCCTCTGTCCCTGGCAAGGGAAGGAGTGATTCCCTCACAGCCCATCCCTGTATCCCATTATCCCATCCCTGTATCCCCCTATCCCATTATCCCATCCCTGTATCCCCCTATCCCATTATCCCATCCCTGTATCCCCCTATCCCATTATCCCATCCCTGTATCCCCCTATCCCATTATCCCATCCCTGTATCCCCCTATCCCATTATCCCACTATCCCATTATCCCATGTTCCCTGTCCCCAGGCTCAGCCTGCCCATCCTGCCCATCCTGCCCTGGGCAGCTGCTCTGGGACAGCCTTGGCAAAGCCCCTCAGGAGATCCTGGCTGGAGGCAAATTCTGATGTAAAAGTGAATTTTGTGCCGTTCCATCTGCGGGGCCCTGCAGTGGCCCTGTCCTGCAGGCAGTGGCTGTCCCTGTGCTGGGCTGGCTCCTGGCCCTGCTGCCATCAGGCAGGGCTTGGTAAAATCCCTGCTCACTCTGTGGGTTGAATTTTTCCATCCCTCTCCAGTGCTACCAACGACTTTTGAAATCCAAACATCTTCATTAATGCCTGCTCTACCCCTTTATAAATGTACTAAATATAAAGGGGAGAAACAAAAGGAATATAGGCTGGGGGAAAAAAAGCTGTAATTAAGCCATGTCAGATGCCTGCAGTGGAAGTGGGAAATGTGAATAAAGACAATGGCATGTGTGAGTTAAGGGTGTGAGTCAGCCTGGAGTCAGCAGAGACTGTAAGAGCTGCCCCTGGATTGTCTCCAAGACCCAAAGCTGTACAAAAATAGGCTTTGTGGTGTTACAGTAGTGAGGGATGGCCTACACTGGCAGCTTGGCCTCAGAGAGATTTATGCACTCATTGACTCTGAGCATGAGAGACCTTTCCCTGTCCTTGTGATATCCATGAGCTTGAAGGCTTTGAGTTTGGACTTTGAGTTAAATGTTCAGGAGCACTCAGATCTGAATTTCATGGAGGATATTATTTTGCACCATGAAAAGTTGCAGCTGGAGTACCAAAGCAAACAGGTTTGAACAGAAACTCTGATGTTTGTGGAGGTTTTCTTTTCACATTTCCAAATGTTTTCACGAGCCCTGTGTTTCCTGGAGTCTGGGCTAAGAAATGAAGTGACCATGAGCCTGTCACCACATCTGCCCCACACGTCCCTGCTGGGCTCTGCTTTGCTTTCCCATGGCAAGATGTTTTTTCTTGAAGAAGAAAACACATTTCTCAGTGTTGGTGATTTGACCCCCTGTGACTTTTTGGGTTTGCTCTGCAGTGAGAGGTGCAGGAGGAGCTGTGTGTCAGCCCCAGACCTGCAGAGATCCCACGAGCCCCAGGCCCTGCTCAAATCCATCCAAGCCCAGCACAGCTGGGGAGCTCCAGGCACTCGGGGCTCTCCAGTGACAGATTGAACCAGCAGGGCCCTGTGGAGCAAACAGCATTCCCAAGAAATACTGCAGAGTGCTAACAGGGAACGGTCACATCCTGGGAAATGCCCTGGGGTGGCCCTGCAGGGATTGTCCCAGCTGAGCAGAGCCCCAAAATTAGCTCCAAAATTAACCCTCCCAGCCTCACAGGGACCTTTCCCATCTCAAGGCAAAGCACAGGAGGTTTGTGAATAAAGCAGAAAGCCCCTGCCAGGCACAGAGAGAACAGGCACACACAGTGGTGAGGGCTGGCAGCACACATGGAATTATCTTTGCCATCTGCTTTTTGCTAACACCCATTTATAGAAGAAACTAACATTTGGAAACACTGAGTGCTGGTTGTTGTGCCTGTGGAACGATTTTCCACTGGATGCAATTAATCATTAATCAGCAGAGGACTGGTCCCAGCTCCAGCTGCAGCCACAGCACCTGCTGGAATGTTCAGTGAGCAGGAATTCCATTCCAAACCCCCCGAGAAGTGCAGAGGGGAGCTGGGATGGAGACGTGAGCTCTGTCAGGAGTGGAGGAACTTTTAGAATAAATGCCTGCATTTCTGCTGCTGTGCTTGGCTGGTGTGCCTTGTGCCAAAGGTCAGGCTGGGCTGGGTTTGAGGCAGGGGCTGAAGGAGCCTCCACACACACAGAGCAAGGCAAGCCCTGCTCTGAGCCCCTGGAATGAGCCAGGCAGGCTGGACAGCAGCTAGAGGTAATCACAATCAATTACTCTTGATTAAAAGCCTCCAGGAGCCAATATATTGTGAAGAAAAACAAATAGCAACTGCAAAAAAATTGATCAATAACTAGTCAAGCAGCAAACAATTAAAAGGGGGGAAATCCCCTCATTGTCCCTGAATTGTGCAATATTCCTTCTCAGGAGGTGCTGTTCCCAGGGGATGTGGTGAGGAGGAGGAGGAAGGCTCCATGCTCAGAGCACTCTGCCCACCCTGGGCTGCAGGACCTGAGCAGCTCCTGGGCCTTTCAGAGCTTTTCACTCTCTGAGCAATTAAAGCACTGCAAACACTCTGCCAAGCCTGTCCCAGTGTCCTGAGTGAAATTCCTGATTTTGGAGACTTTTGTCCCAGTCTGGGCCGGTGTGGATGGCCGTGGGTCACTGGCAGGGAGGGAGGGAGGGAGGGCTGCTGCCTTGGGAGCTCACACAAAACACCCACACAGGTTCCTACACAAACGCCTGAGCTGCCTTGCCGAATTAACGTGATAGAAGAGTTTACTCTCTGGCATGAAGTGACAAAGAGAATTTTCTATGAAGAAAACTGGAAGTGAAAAAGACATTATACAAACCATTAAAAATTTGCCTTTTTTTTTTTTTTTTTTTTTTTTTACAAAAGTTTTTGGGAAGA
>VXBI01009823.1:804743-843363 GCA_013397375.1 Toxostoma redivivum
CATCCATCCATCCATCCATCCATCCATCCATCCATCCATCCATCCATCCATCCAGCCCTGCAGTCCCCAGCCCTTGCCTCCATCCAGCACACCCAGCACGGGCTGGGAGGAAAATGCTGGAACTGGGGAGGGGGGAGAGGGGGGCTGGAGAAAGTGTTTTTCTACTGGAAAAATGATAAAATTTTGATAACTCCAAGCCAGCTCAACCGGCAGACAGGCAGCTCAGACAAATGTATAAAACATCAAAAGGCACAGGATGGAGAGCTCCAAATATAGATCCCTGCAATGTAATTCATTCCTGGAGCAGAAAGGGAAGTTTTGCCATAACATGTTGTGTTTGCAGCCCCATTTCCACGTGTGCAACGGGCCAAGATGAAAAGGATTGCAGAGACCTGTGCATCAGTCTAGAGACTGAATGAAAAACACCACAGAAATTAAACATGTGTATAAGAAGTTAACAGGAGGATGTGCTCAAAGTGTGCTGAAACATTTTGCAGCTTGCTAAAGAGAGAGAAAAAGAAAACCACCCCAAATTCCATCATGTGAAGACTTTGAAATCATGACAAAAATAGAAAGGATGGATTTGGAATTCAGGTTTTGCAGCTCTCAGTAGAAGGTGTTTGGCTGCTCCATTTGTTGCAGTTCAGCTGCAAGGGGGATGTTTTACTGCTGCTGGCAGAGCAGGGCACAGCCACCTCGAGGGGATGGAGCTCTGGAAGAACAGGAGCCTGCAGGAGCCCCAGGACACGGGGCTGGGTCCCTGCCTGCTCAGGGGCCTCGAGTCCTCTCGGCACCAATCACTTAATGGAAAAATAAAAATAAAAATAAAAATAAAAATAAAAATAAAAATAAAAATAAAAATAAAAATCCGTGGAACTTGAAGAAGCTCTCGCTGTTCAAGGTGCTGGGGTGGTTTTTTCTGAGCTCATCCTGCAGCTGAAGGAGAGGCCCCAGGGCTGATGTCCCTGTGCCATGGGCCTGGAACAGGGCAGCACAAGGCACTCCTGGCAGTGTAACTGTGCCCTGGACTGTTCTGGAATTATCAAATTCTGGGATTACCAGCTAATTCACTCCTTACTCAGGCAATCCTTCTCCATAAGCTCCAATGTTACTGATTCATCTGGTTCTCATTTCTGTATCCATCAAGAGCAGAAGTTCTCTGGATAAGCCAGTGGGTGTAGGGAGAATCTCATGATTAGTCAGTGCTGATTAATGTCCACTTGGAGTAATTATTAGCAGGGTTTCATAATTTGTAAATCTGATCTCACTAAATAACCAGAAATGATTACAAGGAATGCTCAGCTGAGAGCCGAATTCACCATTGGTGGAACAGATCTTGTTTGGGAGGGGTGTGGCACAGGATCCTGAATCTGTCAGCACTGCTCTGCTCAGTCCAGCTATCCACAGATAGAAATGGTACTAATCTGCTACTAATTCTAAATTAAAGGTTTAATTGGGCAGTTTAAACACTGCTGTGTATTTCATAGGATCACAGACTGGTTTGGGCTGGGAGGGGCCTCACAGCCCATCCTGTTCCACCCCTGCCGTGCCCCGGGACCCTCCCGCTGTCCCAGGCTGCCCCAAACCCTGTCCAGCACCTCCAGGGATGGGGAAACTTCGTCCCAAGCCAAATGCAAATGTCCCAGGGCAGTGCCTGGAGCAGCTCCAGCCCTGGGTGTCCGTGGGGACAGCCCAGCCCCACACAATCCCTGTCCCTGGGCTCTCCCTCCAGCCCAAACCCCCCAGGGGCAGTGCAGGGGCTGCTATCCAAACCAGCTCTGGATCCGTGTCTGCCCTCTGTACAGGATGGGACATCATTCCTTCCCCAGGTCCCTGTCCTGCTGAGGGGCTGCCCAGGACACCCCAGGACACTCCAGGACACCCCAGAACACCTCAGAACACCCCAGGACACCCCTGGACACCCCAGAACACCCCAGGACAGTCCAGAACACCTCGGGACACCCCAGGACACCCCCGGACACCCCAGAATCTCCCCCCAGCCCCTGCGTGCCCTGGCTCCTCTATCCAGCACCGAGGCCACGCAGCCCCAGCACTGGGATGATCTGTGGCACGTCCCAGTCCTCGGGGATTAGAGGACTTTATGTTCAAACTGATGATCAGTTGAACAGTGCTGTGCTCCTGCTGAATAATTGCCATCCCAAATCCTCCTCCATCAGCATCCTGTGCTGGAAATGCCATGCATCATAAACAAGGGCTTTAGTCTGGCTCTTCTGCAGCAATCCCTGCAGACAGGAAAGCAATCAATAATAAATTTTGAAACTGGCCGGTTTCAGGAGTTTGAGCTCCTGCAATCAGAGCCCCTCAGCTCGGGCTCTGAGGCACCAGAGCAATGAGGATGCTGCTCCCACATGCACTGCACTGGGTAGGAGCTGGGTTAAAGTCCCACTGCTGCCACCACCCTCCCAGTACCTGTGACACTGTGACCAGTGGGGCTGTGCTGGCCTGGCTGCACAGGGTCCCTGTGCTGGAGCCCTGCTGGGCACAGCCCAGGCTCAGCTGGAGCTCTGAGCCCGCTCAGATCCCTGGAGCTGGTTCCTGCTCCTCGTTTTTCCTGCTGATGGATGTTACTGCTGAGGAACGAAGTGTTAAAGGTAAATCAATACCTCGTGGCTGGCAGTGGATTTCTGTCACTCTGCAGTGCGAGGGCACCAGGCAGCCTTGCATTAACCTGGGCTCCTGCAAAGAAGAAATTAGTCAGAATCCTCAGAGTTATCAAAGCCAGGGCTCACAGGCTGCTCCAGCCCAGGAGCTCAGTGCCAGCTTGGATGGGCTGCCTTTCATCTCTGAACTGCCCAGGCATCCTCCAGGACTCCTTGAGCCACTTCCTGGCCTGAGCACACTGGGAGATGATCCCAGTGCTCCACACCGAGTGTTCATGGGGATCCCAGGGGCTCTGGAATATTTATAGGGAATTATACAGCTGCTTGAAAGTTTGCTGTTGCTTTCCCCCCCCAAGAAATGCTTGTCCTTTTGAAACCCACAGCAGAAGAGCTGAAATAGATCAGGACTTGCTTCCATCCCCGCTGTGGTGTGACTGTCCCCAAACCAGAGGACAATCTTTCATTACTCAGGGTCATTTATTCCCGTTCCTCCCACTGGCAGGGACGAGAATGTGGAGCTGAGTCTGACCACGAGCAGCCCCTTTCTGGGAAGAAACATGAAAAATCACATTATGCAGCAGCAGAGGCATCAGAGCCCACAGAGATGTGAAATCACGAGTTTGATCTCAGCACCACTCAAGGTGAGATGTTTAAATAAAAGCTCTCATTGTTGGGGAAGTTTTGCTGCGAGCCATGAAGCAGGAGGGTCAAGAGCTTGCCAGGAAAAGACATCATCATGCATAAATAAATAAAGCTGAGTGGAGAGCAGAGATCTGAAGCATCTGAAGCTTCCCCAGCACTGATCACAGGCTGCTCTGCTGTGTTTGATCTGCCAGAGGAGCCTGGAATGGGAACGGCCGACAATGGAGAATATGGATGTGCCTAAAAAACAACTCCTGCATTTGGGAGGATCACACATTGTAACTACAGCTGGCTGTGGCAGCTAGAGCTGCCTTCAGAGCAGCTGAAACCACTGATGGGACAGCATCCACCCCAGAGTGGCACTGGGAGTGTGCCAGAGCCATGGGACCCTTTGGGGTAGAGGCACCTCCCTGATCATCCCTGAGAGCTGGACCAGGAGCTGCATCCTGCTCATGTGACACTGCACATCCTGCTGCTGCCACAGCCCAGCCCAGCACTGAGGGGCTGGCGTTTAGGCTTTAGGGCTTTAGGTTTTTAGGGTTTAGGCTTTTAGGCTTTAGGGTTTTAGGTTTTTAGGGTTTTAGGTTTTTAGGATTACCCATCACTGTTTTTTACGGTACAACACACACCTGGGTCCAGCCCAGGCTGTACCTATGTGGGGTGAGCAGTTTCCCAGGTTGTTTGCTGCCACAGCCCCCCTCTCCTCCTCTCCTGCCAGGCATCCCTATATCCCCAAACTCTGCTGCTGTGCAGCTGCACACTTGCCAGAGTTTGGGGATTTTTCTGCATCCCCTCATTGTCTCAAGTGAAGAAAATCTCTGTGATGCATTGGGAGTGAAGGGAAATCTGGAGCAGAGCAGAGTTTATCCTGGAAGGCTGCAGGAAAGCAATAATTTGATAAATTGGAGGTGCTTTGGTGACAGAGCAGCTCCTTGGGGTCATGGAGAGATACGTGAGGTCTGCAAGGATGATCTGGGAGAGGATCCATCACTGATATCCCAGCACTCCTTTCAGGGGGGCAGTAGGTGTTTTGCCTCTGTTCCCTTTGGTGTTTATTAATCACAAATTTAATAACTCATTACAATTAATGAATTCAGTTGGAGGCTACTTCCAGGTTAGCCTCATGACGAAATAAATGGCATTGGAGATCCAATTAGCCACAACCATACAATAATGATATAAGAACATAATCCCTCTGTGCAGGAGCAGGACAGGTGCAGCATTTCCAGCCTTTTGTCCTGGAAAACCACTGGATTACATGCAGTCAATGGGATTTGCAGCTGTAAATTCATGCATTCATGCTTATCCTAAAATGGTGGTGGAATAACCACTGCTGAAGACAAGCCCAAAGATAAACACACTTCAGGGTCACAGGCAGGAGACCTGAGCTTATTAAAGCATGTTCTAATACATTTCAAGTTGTTTTCCTTTCCCTGGTGTGCTGTGCAGGCCATGGACACAGAGGCTCAGAAATTCCCTGTTATTTTTATAGAGATACTGCTAAATCTGTTGACCCTGAACAGCTCTTGCAAACACAGAGATTTTTATAAAAGGCAAGTAAAAAAAAAAAAAAAGGAAAAAAAAAGAAGATAGATAATGGGAAAGCTTCTAAGGGCTGAGCATCTTCCCAATGAATAAACCCCAGTGCTACAGACACAGAACTTGTTTGTGAGACTGCTGCACCTCAGGGAGCTGGGCTGGAGCTGCCAAGGAAGGGGTGCACAAGGGACTCTAAATGCTCTGAATGTGAGGAGCTGATTTCCCTGGAAAGCAGCTGAGACCCAGAGAACACCTGAAGGATGGATGACAATCGGTGGCTACAGCTGACAGAGAAAAAAATACATGTATTTATATGTATTGCACATCTATTTCTATTTTTCTATACAAATATACTCTTTTTTATATCTGTTCCTTTGCCTGCAGGGTGCTGAGGCCCTGGCACGTGGCCTTGGAGCACTGTGGAATGGTGGAAGGTGTCCCTGCCCAGGGCAGGGGGAAGAAATGAGATGAGTTTTGAGGCCCCTTCCAACCCAAGCCATTCTAGGATTGTGTATACATATTTTAATATTTTTATATATTTATATCTCCCTAGTAACCCAGGGACTAACAGCATCAGGAGAGCTGCTGTCTACCCCTCCCAGCACTGGCAGGATGTCCCATATTTTTTCAGTGTATTTTGACCCAAAATGGCTGTGCCTTTGTGTCCCACCCTTCCCCTGGGCTGGAGGGAAGGCAGTGGCGTGTTGGGGTTCCAGCAGCAGGGACAGGAGCAGCTGAGCTCTGCGCTGGTGCAGTGCTGTGTGGAGGGCAGGTCCCAGTGACTGGCACTGCCTGGAGCCACGAGCAGCCCCAGGACAGGCTGGACAGGCTGGGGGGTGCTGGCCCTTCGTGCCAATTGTCTGATCAATAAATCCCAGAGCACTCGGTGCACTGCTGGCTCGAAATTCAACAAGAACTGGCAGCTTCTGGCAAGATCACATCGTTTTTTCTCAAAAAATTTTCCCTAATATTCAGCAGTGCTGGCAGTGGTGGCAGTGAGGGGTGGCAGTCAGTGGTGTCAGGGGTGGCACTGCTGGCAGTGGTGGCAGTCAGGGGTGGCATTGCTATCACTGCTGTCACTGGTGTCACTGGTGGCATTGCTGTCACTGGTGTCAGTGCTGCCTCTGCTGTCACTGGTGTCACTGGTGGCAGTGCTGTCACTGCTGGCAGTGGTGGCACTGCTGTCACTGGTGGCAGTCAGGGGTGGCAGTGGTGGCAGTGCTTTCACTGGTGCCACTGGTGCCACTGGTGTCACTGGTGTCACCACTGTCTCTGCTGTCTCTGCTGGCACTCCTGAGGACACCGTTTGCCTGCAGGATGTCCCCATGCCAGAGGCAGCAGATGTGTCTGTCCCTGTCCTGCTGCCACCCTGCAGCTCTGGGCACGCTGCCCCTCCCTTGCCGTGTTTTGGCTCCTGCCAGCCCGGAATATTTGCAAAGCACTCGGCATTTGTTGAAATACTCTCTCTGGATCAAAGCTCAATATTTCTTGGCTTCTCTACATTTTCTGAGCTGCCTTCTGCTCACTGTTATGTATTTGCCTTTCTGTCCCAGGTTGTTAATGGATCTGAACAGCTTTTGTTTATTGGTTGGGCTTCTCTTCCCAGGGAAGGGAGCGGAGCTGGGAAGGGGCTGGGGGAGCTGGGAAGGGAAGGGGCTCAGCCTGGAAAAGAGGGGGATCAGGGGCAGAAATTCCTGCTCTGACAGGAGGGGCAGCCAGGGGGATTTGGGATCTGGGAACAGGGACAGGAGAGAGGGAACGGCCTCGGGCTGGGCCAGAGGAGGGCAGGCTGAATATTGTGAAATCCAGCCCAAAACCACTAACTGTGCTCCTTGATTTATTTATTGTTCCTGATTTCCAGCAGTCTGTGGGCTATGAATTATGCAGGGGATGCACAGCAAATGAGCTGAAGCTCTGGCAGGTTTAGCTCAGCTCCCTGAGCCGGGCATGCAGCTCCACCTGTCTGCAGCAGCTCCTGCAGCAATTCCTGCATCAGTTCCTTCAGCAGCTCCTGCAGCAATTCCTGCAGCAATTCCTGCATCAGTTCCTTCAGCAGCTCCTGCAGCAATTCCTGCAATTCCTGCAGCAATTCCTGCAGTATTTCCTGCAGCATTTCCTGGGTGCTGCTGTGCTTCCTTTGCCACTTGGCTCACACATCCACGCCCTGTGTCCAGAACAACCAAATCTCACCAGGAAATCAATGAATTCCCTCCTTAAAACTGAATTCTCATTTGTGCCTTGGAGCCTGGAGGCTGCACTGACTTCCTCCTGTTGGAGTAGCTGGCACTTAGCACTTGCTTTTTGTTTTTTAAACCCAAAGTTCTACCTTTTTTTTTTTTTGTTAAATCCACATTTAATCTTCCATTTGTGTGCACCAGGGAATAAGAGAAAGGTTTTATTACTTGCATTATTTATGAATGGTATAATTTCAGGGCATCTGTATTAAACTAAAGTTCTGAGCAGAAAATAATATTTAACAAGACAAGTGTGTATATTTGTTCCATAAATCCAGAAAACCTGATTAACAATGCTGCTCCTAATGCTGGCTTGATCATTAGAAGGCTTCCTGAGTCTGGAGCAGGGTGCTGCACTGGAGGTTTGATGCATTGGGACAGAGCCCTGCAAAGCCCTGTAAGCTGAAATTTGTGCTGCAGCAGGGTTTGATTAAACCAAGGCTTTGCTTTTGGGGTTTTAATTATTTTTGTAACTTCTTTCTCTGTGAATCTCGGAGCTGATTAACAATACAAGAGATGGAAACTTTGCTCTGTTCTGCCACAGCAGCTGCTGCTCCCAGGGCAAGGCTGGTGCTTTGTGTTTCCTCCTCAGGTTTCCCTGGAATTGTGGCTGTTCCATCCCCCTGCTCCTGGGAATGCTTTCCAGTGCTCATCTCCCCTTCCCCTGGGTGCTCTGGGATGAATTTCTCTGAGTGCCAGCCCTGACAACCCCCTGGGCAGTGGGACAGCCAGAAAACAGAGTTTTCCATCAGTTTCCCAAATTATTTGGTGGCAGGGTTCCACATAAAGCCTGCAGAGTAAAGGGCAGGCTGGGACATTTCCTGGGCACAGTTCACACCTGTGGGCCCCCTTGGGGGTCTCCTCTCAGTGCCAGGTGCTGGTAATTGATTATTTCCTTGAGAGCAGGGTTTGTCAGTCTGGAGGGGACAGGTCAGCAAGCTCTGGAGTTTCCCTGAGTGACAGAAGGGCTGATGTCACCAAACCTCACTCCGGAGCCCAAAGCTGGCCCAGAGCTCCACTGGAACCTGAGCGATGCTGGGCAGGAGCCAGGGGGGAGAACACTCCCAGGGGCTGCAAGCACTGGCTGCTCAGAGGAGGAGGAAATGGTTTTGCTAAGAAAAAGAAAAGGATCTCAGGAAATTCCTGAGCAGCTCGGTGACACAGCAGCTCCCTGGCAGTGACACTCCATGTGACTCCTCAAGTGTGAGAGAGGAGATTTCCTGCAGAAAAACATCGGCCTGAAGGGGAGAATTGCAAAGGGGCTGAACTCTGAACCCAGCAAGAGCCTCGGGCAGGTCTGAGCTGAGGGGAGCCAAAGCTCCTCAGAGCCCCGGCAAGGGCGGCACAGGGACAGCAGTGACACAGCACGGGTGACACAGGACACAGCAGTGACACAGCACAGGTGTGACAGGGCACAGCAGTGACACAGGACAGGTGACACAGGACACCACAGGTGACACAGGGCACAGCAGTGTCACAGCACAGGACACAGCAGTGTCACACCACACACCACAGCCTGAGGGTCGCCACTCCTTCCCAGTCCTTTCCCCCTTGGGAAAATGGAATTTCTGTATTGCTGGCACATGAAAGAAATAGGAGTTTTCTTGCTGCAAGCCATAGAAAGCAGGCTTCATTCAGTTCCTGAATAATTTAGAATACAAGCCTTTGATTAATTTCATGAGAAAAAGGAAACAAAGTTAGCTGTAACTATAGGCCATTCAAAGTATGGATTGCCAGAAAAATGTGCAAAGCGCTGTCATGAGAGGATTAATTACATAGATTAAATATTTTATAAGTTAAATAATGTGTATTTTTTGGAGACAAAATGGAATGTCATTTTTTCCCCCAAGACAGGGAAAGTAACTGTATTCACTTCCATTTAGCCCACAGAGCAACACAGACTGCAGTGACAGAGGAGGATGGATCAGGGCTGTAATTCCCAGCTGGCACCAAAATCTATATTCTGAGCAGCATTTTATCTTCTCCCTGAGAGCCAGCTCTGAGCTCTCGAGTCCCTGTCACTTGTGAGGTTCTTCTGGGGGAGAAGAAAAGGGTCCTGGCAATTGTTATTCTCTCTATTATAGACTCCTGAATCTGGAAGGAAAATGGATTGTGCAGAGTGCTTTTAATTGTTGTGTTATTGTCCTGGAGGATAATGGCTGAGCCTTTCAAACTGTCTTCCTTTTTCCTGCACAGAAAAGAAGACCTGAGGCCAATTTCTGCCTCTGAAGTGCCCAGGAGGCTGAACCCTCTGCAGAAGGATTTGCTCCATGGCACGCAGGGCACGTCCAGCCCCCCTCCCAGGGGAGAGATGCCAGGGAAATGGAGGCAGGGGAGGAGTTCCTGCCATCACACAGGCTTGGACTGTGATCCCACGATTCTGTGATTCCATCCAACAGGAGCATCAATCTCTGTGCTGGTTTTCATTGCTTGACTCATGTCCAGAACATCTGACAGCTATTACATTTTCTTCCTATTGAAATTGTTTTATTTCCTGAAAGTTAGAAATGAACAGACCCCCCCCATGAATGGATAATCTTCTCCACTGGGAGCTGATGTGCATCTCAATGAAGGCATGGAGGAAATCACCCTTGTGAGGCAAAAGGAGGGACAGAGCCCAGTAATGAGGCTGTGCTGACACTCTGCTCCAGTCCACAGCAATTAAATTGTCTGCTCTGCACTGAGCAGCCAGAGCTGCTGGGGAATGGTGATGCACAGATATCCTGGGAGCCTTTCTTCTCCAAGTGGTTCTTCTGAATTTTGAAAAACAAATTATGCTGATGCTCTCTGAGTATTGAATCAGAAGGTGGGTCTGAGCTCCATGTGAGGGAGTGGAATAATGATTAACTCATTTTCAGTGTGATGCCCTGGAACTTCTGAGGATGCAACTCAGAATGGAACTCAGGCTTCCATGAGGTTTAGATTGGATAGAAGGGAAAATTTCTTCCCTGAGAGGGTGGTCAGGCACTGGACCAGGGTGCTCCTGAAGTTCAGGAGTGTGGATGTGGGGATGTGGGGAATGCAGCACTGCTGGGGTAGAGGCTGGACTCAGAGATCTGCTCCAGCCTCGATCATGCTATGATCCTGTTACTGGGCAGACTCAGGAGGCACAATTGGTGGGAAATCTTCTCAGATAGAAATAACTCCCTGCTCTTATCTGCATTTGGAATCTGTGATTTTCCTGTCCTGCCACTGCTGTTGTGTCCCTGGGGGAGGTTCTTCCCACCCTGAGCTCTGGTGCCAGCTCCTCCTCGGTCCCTGTAACCTCCTCCACCACCTTGCTGCATTCCAAATCCCACTGCAGCCCTCGTTCATCTCCTGCAAAGCCTTTCCCAGCTGAGCCCTCTCCTGTCCAGCACAGCCACAGAGCATCCTTTGCCAAAGGCACCAAAGCCATGTGTAGGCAGCTGGGGCTGAGATGGAGCAGAAAATCCCCCAGCCCTGCTCTGGCTGGGTGTTCTCCACCCCTGGCATGATCTCACCTGCTCACCTGCTGGAGCAGGACCCAGCCTGGAGCAGGGCAGGGCCACCCCACATGTGCACGGCTCCTCCTGCAGCCATTGCTCATCCTTGCCCCATTTGTGCCACTCTTTCCTTGAGAAAAGGGAGTTTAGAGGCAATTTGCCTTGGAAAATTACAATTATGTTATTGATTGGGTAAAAAGGAACTGTTCTATTAAAGCTTGGGTTCCTGCATGTTTCTTTTCCTTGCTAATATCCCATTACATGCTCACAGACCACCCACACGCTTTGCTGCTTTTACATTTGCCCAGCAATCTTTCATGCCAGTTGACTTTTCATTTCCAAATCCCTTTCTGCATTAAACACAGACCCACACACTCTGACCCATTTTGCTTTGAAATAAATCATAAACCGTGCCAGAAACGACTCGGGGTGTTCTTCAGAATTTGTAAACAGCACTAGAGTCTTGTGGGAAATGTCACAAAGTGTTGCTCTGAATTTATTAAGTAGTTTCTCATATTAAATGTCTGTATTCCTGTACACAGCCTGACAATGCTTCGACCTGTAAGGGCATTTGATGGGTGGGTGGATTTTGGGGCTCCTGGAAAATCCCACATATCCAGAATGGGGAAGGAGCTTTGAGGCTGTGCAGGCTGATTTGATAAAAGGACAAAGAATCCATTTGGCAGCTTGCTATTAACATTTCTCTTGATAAAAGAGAGGAAAAAATGCAATTTCTTTGGCCATGCTCAGGATTTGCTGGGCCTTGCCTACTCAGAGGATAGCCCTGGCTCAGGAGTTAAAGCCAATCCCAAAGGAAACCCCAAAACCCCTCCTGGTTCTCCATAAGGGATAGAGCCCCCTTCCCTGCAGAAGAGCAGCTGGAAAAGCTGCCCCGGGTGGTTCTGCACCCAGGAGCTCCAGCAGCCACTTTTCCTCTGCTTTCCCTTCTTCCATCCCCAGCCCTTCTGCTGTGCCAGCCTCGGTGGGGGTGTGTGAGCCTCCCTCAGTGAGTTCCATCCACGGGCAGGGATCCCAGCAGGCAGCAGCACCACAAACCCCACGAGGGCTGAGCAGGTTTCATTAACCCCAGGGCAAAGGGGTGACCCAGCTGTGCCCCTGTGTCCCCCCAGGCTGGGCTCACCCAGGGGTGATGGGGGCAAACACCTCCTGTACCTCTCAAGGCTGAGGCCAAAGGGCATGGGGATTTGGGAGGAGAATTCCTCCTAATCCATGGAAGCTCTGCTCTGGCTCTGCAGGGAGCAATCCTGTACTTGGGACAATGTCCAGTGTCACAATGAGCTGTGGGTGGCAGAGCCCTGGTGAGGAGCTGCTGGGCTGCTGCAGCACCTTTCCCTGATCTCCAGCCCTCCAGTCTTGTTTTCCCAGGACAGCAGCTGGAATCCAGCCTCTGCTATAATTAGCAGCACAACCAGGGCTGCAGAGGATTTTGTGGCCACACCAGGCAGTTTCCATCCAGCTCCCCACTCTAATTCAAGTGCTGCCTTGCACCAGCTGCTTAGAGGGTGTAAGAAAAACCAAGCAGGCAATTCCAGCATCAAAAAGATGTATTGCCAGTTGAAGTATGTTGGACATAAAAGCAGAACAGCTTTTAATTAAATTTTTTTCCACCAGCCATGGAGGGCCTAAACAAGGAGCAGGAGTGTTTCACAGGAGTAAAAGCTCTCAGTACTTCAGGAGCAGGAGAAAAGCAGCTTTGAAATCAAGAGCAGAGAATGGTGCTGGAGAGCCTGGGAGCAGTGTGTGGGATGGTGTGTTCCAGGGGGCTTTTAGGATTTTCCTGACACATCTGCAGGAATCTGTCCCCGAGCCCTGTGGCCACCAGCTGCAGATTTCCTTCCACACAGCATCACAGAGGGATGGAGAAAGAGCCAGCCCCACTCTCCCTTAATTTCCATTTGCCCTACATTTGTGCAAATACCAGAAGAGGTGGCTCAGGCCGCAAGAGATCTCTGAAGAGTTTTGTGCTGTGACAGCTGCTTGGAAGGAGCTGGGGCTGGAAGGACTATCCCACCCCCAGAGATTGGTGTGCCAGGGCTCCTGAGCCCCACAGAGCCCCCCAGCTATGCTGGAATTGCTGGAATTTGGGGGCCTGCAGTGCTGCCCTGTGCAGAGATTGCTGGCACAGCTCTCACAGCACAGCCAGTGCCCTGGGCTTGTGCAGTCCTGGCTTTGCCATGGGGCTGCTTTCCCTGCCTCTGACCAGAGGGGACCCAGAGCCCTTTTCCCTCTTGCCCCTCACAGATGTGACCCTTTCTGGTCGTGCTTGTTCTGAGCAGTGTTTAGAGGAAAGCTCCTCCATTCCCCTATTCCTCTATTCCTCCATTCCTCCATTCCTCCGTTCCTCCATTCCTCCGTTCCTCCATTCCTCCATTCCTCCATTCCTCTATTCCTCTATTCCTCTATTCCTCCATTCCTCCGTTCCTCTGTTCCTCTGTTCCTCTGTTCCTCTGTTCCTCTTTTCCTGGGGCATGTTGTGAGTACAGCGAGTTCCTTCCAGAGCGTGTTTAGTGTAAATATATAATGTGGCTGCTCAGGATGATCCTCCAGAGGAAACCTGCATAACTGCACGTTGTACAGAAGTGAGAGGGAGGGAGGAGGTGTTGGTGCTGCCCTGAGGGTTTCCAGTGAGCAGTGAAGAGGACTCTGCTCCAGGCAGGGCTCAGAGGGGCTCTGGGCCAGCCTGCAGCTGTGCCAGGGACAGCAGCCAGGTGCCAGGTGCCAGCCAGGTGCCAGCCAGGTGCCATCCCCATCCCTCTGCCCTTTGGGGCCAGCACAGGGACCCTCTGGCACCAGCCAGGCTGTGCCTGCCCCATGAGGGAAAAGCAAAACCTGGGGTTGTTGAAGGCACCAAATTCAGTGTTTGAGCAGGAAAGAAATCAGGGCAGGGGAGGCTCTCTGCTCTCCTGCACACAGTGACAATGGCTCTGCTGCTCCTGCCACTGGTGATGGACTTCCAGCTGCAAACAGCATTTCTGGCCTGCTGTGGCACACGGGGACAGGAGGGGAGTGCACTAAATGAGCTCATGCTGGACGTGTGAGATACCCAGCTGCTCCATTACCTGCAGGCCAGCCCTGAGCTGTGCATTATTTGTGAGCTCCTCCACGGCCCAAGCCCAAGATCTGCAATAAATCAAATTCAAAGTCAAGCCAAGCACTTTCCTCACAGCACAGTGTGAGGGCTGTGCCAGCCCCAGGCGTCCCCTCCCTGCAGCACAAATGGCCCTGGTGCTGTGGGGAGGGCCAGGAGGGGATGGCTGTGCTGGGACCAGCTCCCAGTCCCAATGGATGGGTCTGTTCACCCCCCACAACTCCTCACCCCACACTGCTCCTGTTCAGGTGGAGTTTTCTTCTCCGTTAGGGCATCAATTACTGCTGTGAGGCAGCATCCATCCAGCCCAAATTGTTCCACACTGAGCAGAATCTTTAAACAAATAGAAATGAGAAGGTTTCAGGTTTGTGGGTCTGTGCACAGAAATCCATTTCCTCCTGACACTGCCATCTGGGCAGCTCTCCTGCCTCCCTCCAGCTGCCAACACAGGGAATTCTTGCACTCAAATTAATTGACATTCTGTCTCTTAGTTTTCTGTCTGCTCCCAAGATAAGCTTAATAAAGCCAGAGCTGCCTGACACGGAGTTCATTCTCAGATCCTTTTGGTTTGTATCAATTTATCTGCTCTTGGCAAAGCCAGCCAGTGGTTGTAAGAGCCAAGGCAGAGCTGCCATCGTTCCTTGTGTCCCCCCAGGAGCTGTTTGCTGTGCCCTGTGCCCATCCCTCGCCCCTGCTGCCCTTCCCTTCCCTTCCCTTCCCTTCCCTGCCCTGCCCTGCCCTGCCCTTCCCTGCCCCTTCTGGGATGTTCCCTTCTGGGTGATGGTAAAGCAGCTTCCAAATATTCTCCTGAAATGTGAAAGTGTCCCCGTTCCCCTTCTGGCTGCTGCCTGTGATTGCAGAGGTTCAATTGGAGAACTCCTCTTGCTCCCCTCTGCACCCAGGGACGTGTCTGGGGTCGAGGGCTGAAGGCACAGAGCAGAGCAGGATGAGCACAGCTGCCTCCTGGCAGCTGCTGAGGCACTGTGGGATGCTGATATCAAACTCGTACTCAATTCAAACCAGCTCAGCAGTGTGCAGTGTGCTTGCTGCAGCCATAACTCCTGATATTTATGTTGTGGCAGTAAAGCAGAGGACACAGTCAGGAGCTCCAGGGCCTCGAGAACTGGATCTGTAAGGAAAATTCTCTGTCTCATTATAAAGCAGTGGATGCTGAGTCCAAAATTCCATTTCACATGTCCGGTGTTGCTGAATAACTTTATCCTTGGAAAATCAGTTTTCTCTTCCACCTCACATTGCCTCCCAGGAGCATCATTTGAATGATAATTTATGTGTTGTCCTAGCAATGAAGCAGTGCCTGGGAGAGCACCAGCCTGGATCAGTGTTAGGGGTGGCAAGGTTTGCCAAAGTCCCTTTTGGCCCTGCCATTAACGCTGGGGTTTGTGCCCTTGCTGGCAGCTGGGTGTTCCTGGTTTTGCAGCCTTTGCCCTGGGGCAGATGTTGATAAAAACGTGTTTTTGGAGAAGCCAGGCCCTCAGAGAGATCGTGGGCTTGTGCCTGACCTGCTGCAGTGCCACATCCCGCTCCAGCACAAGGAGAGCTCCAGGAGAGCCCTGCTCCAGGGCTCTGGGGAGCTCGGGGGTGTGGGTCTGAAGAAAATCATTGCAGGGAAGGGAGAGAATGGCTGGTGGCTGCTCCATCCTCTGCAGCTCTGCTGGGAGGGAGGCAGCTGCTGCATCCTGAGCACAAACTGCAGGTCCCAGGCAGCAGATGTCTCATTCCCTAAGAAAGCCAATTTGTATTTTGGGCACTGGCAAAAAGGAGGAGAGTGAGGAGAGGGCCTGGGGCTGCCATGGCAGGGTTTAAACAAGCCCCTGTGACAGTGAAGATCAATCCCAGTTTTCAACTGCCCAATTTCTAAATAAAGTATTACCATGGATTTTTATTACAAGTTATTACTAGACATGATTTTAAAAGGGGAAACTGAGGCACGTGAGCGGGCGTGGCCCTGCAGTGATGCTTGTTCACCTGCTCACCTGGGACATGGCCAATGCTTGCACTCGATGACCTTTAAGGTCTTTTCCAACCTAAAACATTTTATAGATGATTTGATCATTATGATGGGACAAGGAATGGCTTTTAACTGAAAGAAAATATTAACAGGCTTAAATCTCCTCTCTCATTTCTGAACTTGTTACATTTTTGTAGTTGGGCTTGCACTGGATCTGTTTCTATTTTTCTTAATCAGATCTCACTTTTTCTCAGCGTTTTCTACCCAAAGCCAAAGGAGTGTGTTGTGGCTGGTGCTGTCCCAGGCAGTTTGGCTGCAACAGAGAGACACCAGCAGGATAAAAGGGGCTGCTCACAACAAAACCCAGTACATGGGAAAGGAAGGAAAGATTTCAAAGCACCAAACCCCCTGCACTGATGAAACTTGTTTTTCTATTTGCCTCTCTTTTGTTTCACCAAGGGAAATTTATGAGATGTCAGAGCTTGTTAATGTTGTTGATGCTGGAGAAGCAACAAGCACCCTGGGCTGAAAGGCTCAAAAAAACCAAAAATAACCAAGCGAAGGAGGTGTTTGCCCAAGGCCAGAGTCATTAGCTGCAATCACTCCTGACGCCAACACGGAGCCGGGGGCTGCTGGAGGGGAGGGGACAGGAGGGGACAGGAGCAGCCAGGGCTGGGCACAGGGCACAGGGTGTGCTGGGCATGGGGATGCTGCACAGTCCCTGTGGGAAGGGGCTCCTGTTCTCAGAGGGCTGATGGAAAGGAGAACAGGAGGGAGAAAAGGCACAGGCCAGGCTGAGAGTCTTGATGGGAGTTCTGTAAATAATTCAAGTCGCCCCCAACATTAAAAAGAACGCTGTTAACTCTCCGTGTTCCAGCAGGGGCTGCTGGGCTGGGCTGGGCTGGGCTGGGCTTTCCATGGGATCCGGGCTGGGGGGTGCAGCCAAGGGAGGGCATTGAGGGCTCTGTGTGCCCCAGGGGTACCAGGGGCCCTTCCAAACCACGGGACGGGGACACCCCAGCACTCCAAACAGGAGTGACACCCCACTGCTCAAAGGCAGGATGGTGACACCCTGCGACCCCAGAGCTCAGGGCAGTGACACCCTGGGATCCCAAGAGCTCAGGGCAGTGACACCCTGGGACCCCAAGTCTCAGCACAGTGACACCCTGGGACCCCAGAGCTCAGCACAGTGACACCCTGGGACCCCAAATCTCAGCACAGTGACTGTCCCTCTCCCCCAGGTGAGGGGGGATTTTAACACCAAGTGTACTCCCAAAACTCCCCAGCTCACACCAGGAGGGAAAGGTTTTCCTCAGAGCTGATGAGAAGTATTGATCTAAGGATAATTAAAAGCCTCACATTAAAGAAGTCCAGCCTGCATAATTAAAAGCTTTGCACTAAGAAAGGCCAGCCTGCAGCAATGAGAATAAGCCAGGCTGCTCGGAGGAAAGCTGGGGAAGTAGCACCCGTGAGACACAAATGTCAAATTACTCCTTAAATTACCTGATTAATTTAACCACTGCTTTGTGTGTGGTTGAGCCCCATTTCTATGGATGCATTCATTATTCATCAAGACTGACCTGAATATTTTAAACAAACAGTTTTTGTCCTGCCTGTTCTTGGGTGCTGCTGGGTTCTCCAAGCTGCCCAGAACCCCCAGCCCAGCACAGGAGATGTTTCCCCCAGGCTGGAAATGCTGCAGGACTCCATCAGCTCTCCTCTGCAGGCCACAAGGATTGTTGTGTGTAATTCATTGCACAGTGGGCTATTAATAGGCAAAGGAAGAGACAAAGAGGGGCTTGCAGGAGAATCAGTTTTCTTTTCAGCTCCTCTGCTGGTGTGTTATGGCAGACTGTGTTAGACACAGCAGCTGCAGGATCGTGGTCTGCAGAGCACAGATATTTTCATATATTCATATATATATATATATGAATATATTCATTGTTATATTATGGTCACAGCCCTTGAAAATGCAAAGTTATGGGTTTGGGGTAGAGGCTTTGTTCCAATCACTTATTTTCAAATGAAACCTGAAATATTGCAGCCAGCAAAGTCTTTTGCATAAGGTATACAAAGTTTCTGTTCTATTTATTTAGCTGTGATTACTCAAAACATCATCATTCTTTAAGTGCATATATTTGTCTCTGTTTTGAGGGGGGAAATGTGAATAAAGCTAATTGTTGTTGTGCTTCATTAAAGCATATTTCCAGCTCTGGTAATTTATCCCTGTGAACAAATGCCTGTATCTCCATGCTGCAGGTTCCTGCTGAGCTGGGAGCCCTGGGCAGGCTGGGGGAGCTGTGCCAGGAGCAGGAGCCCCAGCCCTGGGGTAGCTGAGTGCATTAGTGCAGTGGTGAGCCCATGGAGAAGGGGCTGGTTTGGGGTTTTATTCATGCTGAGAGCTTTCCCCACGGTGGTGCCATCACCTGCTGGAGACAAGCACATCTCCCCAGGACAAGGATTTGCCACCCCACAGGCTCTGTTGTCTGGGCATCCAGCCCTGACTCACAGTGGAAATTGTCCCCAGACCCATCCTCTCCCTCCAGGCAGAGTGTTGACATTTAAATTCTTTGCACCTCTGTCTTTGAACAAAAATATTTTGTACATTTCTCTGGATAAAAGAGGCTCGCAGGGTTATTTTGGGAGCAGTTTTGCAAGCTGGTTTCAAATTCAGCAGTGCACTAAAGGGCTGTGAGCCATGACTTTGCCTCAAGCCTGGGTTAAATACATTTCTAGTTCAGAAATACAAGACAAGTGCATGTCCTGGTGTTACTCAGAGGTGACAGCAAACACTTGGAGCAGGGGCAGTGTCCCCTCCTCCCTCAGGACACTGGGAGGAGATAAAGGCACTGCTGGTGTCATTAACTCTGAAATTCTTCAGCAGATTGTTTAGTGTGATATTTACATGTCCTGTCCATGGTTCCTGTCCCCTGTTTTGTGCTGCAGAGCTGGGATTGTGGCACCTGCAGACCCCCAGGCACTCTGAGATCTCTGAATGAGCAGCAGGGTCTCGTCTCAGCAGCCCCACGGAGGCTTGTCCTGCCCAGAGGTGCTCAGGGAAGGAAATCTCTGTGTCAGCCTCACTTTGGGGTGGCTTCCCTTGCTCCAAAGCTCCCCAAGTACAGCTTGGAGCACCAGGGCACCAATAGGGGAGCACCCCCATCCACCAGAGAAAAGGAAATCCCCTCCTTGTGCTGGGGCTGTCTGGGGGCAGTTCTGACCTCAGAGCCAGGTGCTGTTTGTGCAGGGGCTCAGGGGGGAGCAGAGCAGCCCTGCAGGGCCAGACTGAGGTGTCAGCTCCTGCCCAGGGATTGTCCTTGGGAGTGAATTCCTCTGTCCCAGCTGCTCCAGCCCCATCCAGCCTGCCTTGGGCACTGCCAGGGATCCAGGGGCACCCTCAGCTGCTCTGGGCACCTGTGCCAGGCTGCCCACCCTCCAGGGAACAATTCCAACACTTGTCCTGTCCTGTTCCCAGAGATGTCCCAGCAGAGATGTCACTGAGCTCTCTCCACCAACATTTGTACGTTCTGTACACCCCTGCGTGGCCAGCCAACCATTGTAGCTTGAAATCAAAATTAATTAAACCTTGTTTACCATTTGGAATTACTGAGCTAATGAATATCATACCTCTGAGGCATCCATCTTGGTCAAATACATCGTGCCTCACAGCTGTTGTTTTCATCTAGATTAGGTTTGCTCCAGGTTTTATGAAGACGTCTACAAAGTAATAAACCCTGTGCTTATTTGACTCCAAAAAAAATTATAAAATTTTTATTAGCTTCCAAGGAATTAGGTTTTCTAGTTTTTGCCTGGCAATAAAAGTTGATTTGTTCTCTATCTGCCTGATCGAGTGCTTGGGTGCTGGCTATTACTTAAATCTAACGACTTTTTAAAAGACATTAGGGTTGTCTCCTGTGAGCAAACACACCGGGTTTGTGGAATTACACACTGATTACTCTGTTATAAATGCAGTCACACCTCTGCTATTAAATTTTACCTGCATAAACAATTCCAATATGCAGAAATGCTGCTGTACAGTTATTTATACCCACTTTATTAAGGTTATTTTTTTCAGCAATTGCGGTGCTTATAAATCTGCCGTGGCTTATTTAGTGCCAAGTGACAGAAAATCCAGCGTGTCACGGGGAAGCATCACTTCCAGCCCTCACTTTTTGGCTATCTGGGTTTATTTGCTGCTGGGGTGATGGCAGAGAGCAGACACAGCAGCCTGTCCTCCCAGGTGATGTCCAGGAGCAGGGCAGGGCAGCTCCTGCAAGGGCTGAGCCCTCCCTGCCTGTGGGAGCTCGTCCTGGCTCTGGCTCTGCTGTGAAATCCTGCCCCAGGTGCACCCCAGGACTCTGTGGGGACCTGTCCATGCTCCTGGGACAGCCCTGGCACAGAAATTCCAGCAATTCCAGACCTGCTGGGGCTCCAAGAGCCAGGGATGGGCTGTGTGTGAGTGATGGGACAAGAGGGAACGCCTCAAACTGAAGGGAAGCAGGTCAGATGTTTATATATATATATATATATATAAAGGTTTAGATCAGATATTAGGAATGAATTGTTCCCCGGGAGAGTGCTGAGGGTCTGGCACAGGTGCCCAGGGAATCTGGGGCTGTCCCTGGATCCCTGGAAGTGCCCAAGGACAGGTTGGAGGGGTTTGCAGTGACCTGGGGTCCCTGCCTGGGGCAGGGGGTGCAATGAGATGAGCTTCAAGGTTTCCAGCAAAAACCATTCCAAGATTCCGTGATCCCAGGAGCAGCTCTGTCCCTTGGGAATGGGCAGAGCCTGGGGACAGCCAAGGGACAAACCCAGCACACAGAGACCCCCCTGCCAAAGCAGCCTGGTGGAAATCCCAAACTGCAATCCTGCCAAAGCTCTGGGCACAGCAGTGTGGGTTAAAGGGGCTCCCTCCCTGCCCCCCGCCTGTCAGAGCAGGGACACTGAGGCATTTCTGTGTTTCCGTGCCGGGAGCAGGCTCTGCTGAGCAGCCTGGCTGCAGAGCGCAGCGCCTGGTGCAGCTCGCACAGCACAGCCCCAGCAGCCTGGCCCTGCTCCTGTTGCTTAGCACTTGTTGCCACGCTACAGAGCCAGGAGCCACAGGGCCACCAGCCCGGGGCTGAGCTGCCCTGGCACTGCAGCGGCAGAAACGCCTGCACTGGGAGCAGGGGAGCTGCTTCAGGCGACAGAGGGACACACAAATATCTCAGTGCTCACAAACATCTCAGTGCTCACAAACATTTCTGTGCTCACACAAACATTTCAGGGCTCACAAACATTTCAGTGCACACACAAACATTTCAGCACACACAAAAATATCAGTGCTCACAAAAATTTCAGTGCTCACTAACATTTCAGTGCTCACAAAAATATCAGTGCTCACAAACATTTCAGTGCACACACAAAAATTTCAGCACACACAAACATTTCAGCGCACACAAACATGTCAGTGCTCACAAAAATTCCATCCTGGTGCTTCCCAGACGTGGCAGGGAAGGGGAGGAGAGAGGAGCGAGCTGTGTCAGGGATGTGCTTAACCATGGCTGTGACCTTGCTGTGCTTGTCTTTGCCTTTGAGCTCCCCAATAAATCAGACACTTCTCTCTGCTTATTGCTTATTTATGGCTCCGTCTGAGCTGCAGCGCCGGGGCTCACACGTGTGCGGGGCTGGGAAAAGCCGGAGCAGTAAATGGTGACAGAGAGCCCTGCTGGGGACCTGCGGGCTCCCACCAAATGTTCGCCAGCCATCTGCTCAGGAGCTGAACTGCTGCTGCAAATGTCCTTTGTGCACTTTGTGCTCCTGAGGCGTGCTCGGCTGGAGCTGCATTCCAGGGGCTGGGGACAGGAGGAGGTGCTGGGCATGGGGATGCTCAGGGTGGATGGATATGGGGACAGGAGGAGCTGCTGGGCATGGGGATGTTCAGGGTGCATGGGTTATGGGACAGGGATGAGAAGCTGCAGCCTGGGGATGCTCAGGAATGTCGGGGGTGTTCCTGCTGCCCAGCCCCTGCACAGGAGCCCTGCACAGCCCTGGTGGTTCCTGCACAGCTCTCGTGGTTCCCTGCATGGAGCTCTCGTGGTTCCTGCACAGCCCTGGTGGTTCCTGCACAGCTCTCATCGTTCCCTGCACAGCTCTCATCGTTCCCTGCACGGAGCTGTGGCCTTGTCCCTCCCAAACACCTGAGCAAAGGCAGCAGAAGTTCATGGGTGAGCGATTCACCCCAAAGCCTGTGGGAAAACTGTGAGAAAACAAACTTTTATTTAAACACTAAAGCTTCACTTTTATGATCATTATGATTTTCAACTCCCTTACCCACTCCTGCATTCATTTCCATCCAGGATAATGAGGGTCACATTTGCAGAAAGTGATTTAATTACAGGAACTTTTGCAAAGCAAGGAGTCTTTTGTTCTTTAATCTAGAGTGTTAGCAATTCTCCACATACTTATGTTCATTTTAAGAATCAATAAAGCACAAACATGTCTAATTACCCTAAAATATTTTGCAAAATCAGAAGTCAGATTAGATTTTGCTTAAGCATCAAATAGAAATTTTAATGTCCTCCAGAATCAATATGCTACCCCCGGGTCCTAGGATTTTTACTTACATGCTTGATCATACATTATAATGAAGGTTTGTAATAACATCAAAACCTTCCTGAATGCATTTTCTGTATAATTTACTTTTTCCCCCCCACTTTCTATTGCACAGAGATCCAAATATCATTACTCAGAAAAATAATGCACAGCTGCTTTTCTTGTCCTGTTCCCTGAATTTACTTGCTGATGAACATCAGCCCGAAATATTTTTTATGATTTAATTAAGGCCTTACTAAAAATACTTCAACTGCATTGTAATTCTTCCAGAAAGGGGGGAGAGCAGCATGGCTGCCCTTTCCCTTCTGCACAGGGAGTGAGGCTGGGCAGGAATCACCTCCCCCTGCCCTTGACAATCCTGGCCCAGCTGGCATAATTTCCATTTTCATTGGCATTGGCATCATTTCCAGACAACTCCTCAGTTCTCCAAACCCCCCCTTTCCCCTGCTGGGCTCCCAGGGTGCTGGGGTGGGACAGGAGCCAGGGGGGCACCTGGGGTGGCTCTGCCCAGCCCACTGCCCAAATTCCCGTTTTCCACACTTCCCTTTGCCCCCAGGATGAGCCAGGGCGTGCCAGGGATGGGCTCTGCTCAGGGCCTCCCATCCCCAGAGCTCCTCCTTTCCCAAGGACAGCCCAGACCCCTCCAGTGGGGACACAGAGAATTCCTGAGCCAAGGGGCAGGGCCAGGGCTGGGCAGCAAACATTCACTGGTGTTTGCCAGCACCAACCATGGCCATGATTACCAAACACTCCATCACCACCCATCACATCACCACCCATCACATCACCACCCATCACCATCCATCACCACCCATCACCACCCATCACCAACCATCACCACCCATCAACACCCATCACCATCTATCACCAACCATCACCACCCATCACCAGCCATCACCACCCATCACCAACCATCACCATCTATCAATCACCAACCATCACCAATCATCACCATCCATCACCATCTATCACCACCCATCACCAATCATCACCACAATCACCAACCATCACCATCCATCACCATCTATCACCACCCATCACCACGATCACCAGACACTCCCTGGTGTTTGCCAGCACCACCCATCACCATCACCACAATCACCACGATCACCCCAGTGCCTCCATGGCCACAGGGCATTTCTCTTTTCTCACTCTGTCTCTGTTTTCCCCTCGCAGATGAAGCAGAATTCAACCCCTGCAGGCCAGAGTGTCCCAGCAAGAGCTGGGGGCTCCCTGCCAGCACCAGGACCCTCTGCCAGCTCCTGGCCATGCCCTGCCCTGTGCCAGAGCTGCCAGTGAGGAGCACAGACCGGGGGAAGGTGTAAGCAGAGGGGCTGGAATGCAAGGGTCGAGCCCATGGGGACTCGGGGCTTGGTCAGAGCAGTCCCTTCCCCACTGGGGACGGGGATCCTGCCCCACACAGGCACTCAGGAGTCTCACACTGCTCTGAGCACTTCGGGAGATCCAGGGTCTAATCAAGGTGTAAGTTTGGTTACATTTCTTTAAGCTTCCATTTGGATGGTGCTATTTGCAATTAAAGTGAAGCAAACAAAATTAAGTTAGTCCACCTTAATTTTAAACAAAAGTGTTTACAAAGCTATTTAATGCAATTTGACTGATCGTTTTAAAAGTTAATTCTGATTATTTTCCTGATCTCACTGGGCACACAGGCTCTCACTAACTTCAGCAGAATTTGGTGATGCACAAGGCCCAGTGTGAAATGAGCCCAGCCCAGGCTGGAGGAGCTTGGAGCACCCTGGGCTGGTGGAAGGTGCCCCTGCCCATGGCAGAGGGACAGGGATGAGCTTTAAGGTCCCTCCCAGTGCAGCCACTCAGTGATTCTGAGCCCTGTCCCCCTCCACAGGACCTGGGTGCTCCCTCCTGCTGGGCAGTGGGAGTGGTGGCTCTGCCATCCCCAGGGTCACCAGGGTGATGAGGGACACTGCCCCTGTCAGTTCAGCTGCTTTAAATAAACCCTGGCTGAAATGCAGAATTGCAATTTTCCCCTTCTGTTTTAAAAAAGGGATAGGATCAAGTATCTGCAGAGCCTGGTCTGCCAAGCATGCAGCAGCAAGCTATTATTCCTCCCAATTAAAAACCATATTAACATTTGTAGAGTGCTGTCATTGCTCCTGTAACAATCCCTGCTGGCTCTGCTTTACGTATGGATGAGAACTTAACAGTCCTTTGCAGACAGATGGAAAACGACTTTTCTATCTCATCTGCTGTGTTCAGAGATGTGGGAGCATTAAAAGCTTTAAGCTCCTTCTTAGAAACCCACGTTAGTAAAGCCTGTCCACGTCCCCAGTGGCAGCAGTGGCAGCAGCTGCAGCTCTGAGGAGGAAAGGGAATTTCCTCCAAAGCAGAAAATCTCTGCAGGAGTGACCCTGAGTCACAGAACCGCAGTACAGCCTGGGCTGGAAGGGACTTTATATCCCACCCAGCGCTAGCCCTGCCGTGGTGTGACACCTCCCACCACCCCAGGCTGCTCCAGCCCCAGTGTCCAGCCTGGCCTTGGGTAATGCCAGGGGCAGCCAGAGCTGCTCTGGGCACCTGTGCCAGCCCTACCCACCCTCCAGGGAAGGATTCATTCCCAAAATCCCATCTAAACCTCCTCTCTGTGTCTGTGCCCCTGAGCAGGATGGGGACACTTGCCCTGTCACTGCCTCTGTCATGGCTGGGGTGGCACTGCCTGCTCAGGAGCCAGCAGAGCTGCTGCCTGTGCCTCCCTGTCCCTCCTGAGCCCAGGTGTGCCCCAGCCCTGCACAGTGCCCAGAGCTGCCCACCCCACCCTGCTGCCACCTCCAGCCCTGGCAGGGACGAGTTCAGGGCATGTGAGGCAGGAGAACTCACACAGCTCCATTCCCAAGGAGCAGGCTGAGGTCTCAGGCTGCCCTGGGGACTCGCTGGCTCCTGGGGGCTGTAGCCACCAAAGCCCCGAGCCCAGCCCTGCCCTCCTTTCCTCAGGGACAGCCCAGCCCAGGCAGCTCAGAGCTCCCTGGCATGCTCTGGGACTGCATGTTTGTCCCTGGCATGCTCTGGGACCTGCATGTTTGTCCCTTGCACGCTGTGCCTGCCCCTGCTCGCTGTCATTAATCTCAGCAGCATATGGCTCTGCTGAGCTCTGCCATCCCTGCACGTCCCTGGGCACGGCGGGGACACAAAAATGCTAATTATTTAGATTTGATACACTTGTTAATAAAGGGCCAGTGAATTCATCTGGGATTGATTTAACCCTTCTCTGAGGATGTTCCTTCCAGGGGCTGAGCATGGCCAAGAGGCAGAGGAGCCTCCTTGGTGCACTGGCAGCTTACAGTGGCCATGGGAAAAGTTGGTGCTGGAGAAGAGGTGGGATTTTAAAATATTTAAAATACTTGAACCTTGTAATTTGTCCGTGTGGACAAGCACTGTCCCAGGCTTGGCCAGAGTCCCTCTTGGCCATACACACAGAAAGGAAAGGGACTTCAGGTGCTTGAAGGGGCACAGGGGGGACCAGAGCTGTGCTGAGCACAGAGGAGCATCCCAGTGCTTCCCATGGCTGCTCCAGAGAGAGCCCAGAGCAGGGGGGATTGCAGAAATGCCTCTGCAGTGCCCCAGAGCAGGGGGATTTTGCACAAATGCCTCTGCAGAACCCCAGAGCAGGGGGATTTTGCAGAAATGCCTTTCCTGCTGCCAGCCCCATCTCCCAGCCCAGCTGCAAGGCTCTGCTCTGCTCCCCCGGGCCCATCCATCACTGCCACTCGCTCTGAAGTTTCCCAAACATCACTGAGAACAAACCCACGATGTGTTTTCTCCAAACAGTGCAAATGAGCCAAACAAATCCCACTGATCACAGCCTTGCAGTTCGAGGTGCTCTGTCAGTGTTCTTGGGGCTGTGGCTGAGTCAGACTCGCCCAGCCAGGGCTGCTGGGCTGGCTCACCTCTCCTTCATCAGTGCAGCCCAAGCATCACCAGATGAGCTGGAACCAGCTATTCCAGCCTAATGCACAAAGCCTTCACTTTCAGGGCTTTAGCTGCAGTGAGAGGTGGTTTTCTCCTGTTTCCTTCCTGTGTTTTTTCCTGTTTCTTTCCTGAGTTTCTTTCCTCACCCTCGGTGCTACTGCCAGTCAAAACGTGACAGAGCCTTTGCCTTGCTGTCCTTGGATTTTCCAAGCCCTCACAGCTTAAGAGATAACTCAGAGTTGGTCTGGTTTTCTGTAAAGTGCAACTAACCCTCATTTCCACATCCCTCCTTCCCCTTGATTGCTTCATTCTCTTCCAGCCCCTCAGCCTGTTAAACCCACTGGTTTTGCTCTGCACATCACAAGCTGATCCTGTTCTTGAAAAGATTCAGTTGAATTCTTTTTGCTGCTTTTGTATTGCAGATTTATGCAAAATTTATAAACAAAAAAGTCCTAAGCAGAAATCTCATTTTTTAATTCTAAAAATATTCAGAACAAGACTCGTGGAATGTCAGGAATAATGATTCAATGATTCAATCCAGATAGATTTCAACAGCAAGGAGAAAAAAAAGAACTTCTTGAGAGTGGCAGATTGAGAAATGACTACATTAAGTATAAAAGCAGAGTGTGTTAAACTTCCTAACTTATTAGACTTCCTGCCACAGATCTGTTCAATGGGATGCAGCGAGTACAAACCAAAGCCCTCCTCTGGAAGGAAGGCAGCAGGAACTGCATGGCTGTCCCCATGTCCCCTGTGCTGGTGGCACCAGGGGGAGGTGACCCCCAGCTCACACAGGTGAGCCCAGGACAGGCTGTGCAATGGAACAGAGCCACACTCTGGTTTCACCTCCTGGTCCCACCAAGGGACACCTCAGGAAGGGCCCAGGCCAGGCTGGGCGTTGGGAGGGGTCCCTGCCATGGCTGGGGTGGCTCTGGGTGACCTTTGAGGTCCCTTCAGACCAAACCATCCTGGGGCTCTCTGAGCTCCACCAGGAGCCTGAGCAGAGCCATGAACTGACCCCACCTGGAAAGAAAAGAGGCTTTGGGATGGCAGGAATTCTTTCCTTTACGGGAAGCTGATACTTGGGGCAGTGCTTTGCTCATCAGGACATGCAGCCAGGCCCTAAGGGAGTTTCAGAGGTCCCAGGCTGCATTGATTTCATGCCCATCTGCACCTTTCAGGGCTTTAGCACATTTTGGAATCTGGCTGGAGGATCTCTGCTGCAGCTCATTTTGGCAGAGCTTTCACTGGAGATGTGGGGCCAAATCCTCAGCTGAGATAAATCACTGACACAAGTGGCACTATGCTGATTTGCACCAGTCACAGAGTTTAAATTAAAATTTAATTGAAAACTTAAGCTGTCATTAATTTTCAATGAATGGCTTTTGGAAGAATGCAGCCAGACCTCCACCCGCTCAGCCTGTGCCCGGCCGTGCCCAACAAAGGAACAGAGCAATGCTGATTCCAGGCCATGCCTGCTGGGCTCTGATCCTCTGCTTTACCTTTCCCTTCAGCCCTGCCTGCCAGCACAGCCTGTGTGCTCCTTTGGATCAGGAGATCAGTTATTTCCATGCAAATCTCCTCAGTTATCGTCACCCTCTCCTGCAGAGTAATTGACTTTCTGGGGCCTGGGCTGGATCCTGGCTTCCCCAGCTGGAGCTTCTATTATGTTTCATCTTCCATTAAGTGTTGCCCTAGAAATGCAAGCAAAAAGCAGGAATTTACAAGACAAGGTGTGTGTATGTGTGTGAGCATTCTCCTGCAGGGCTGCACACGCACACAGTGATGGATACACAGGATATTGGTTTCAACAGGGCTATAAATTAATTTTGAATTAAGCATAAAGATTATCCTGAGCTGGAAGGGACCCACAAGGATTACCCAGTCCAGCTCCTGGCCATGCACAGGACACCTGAAAACCCCAGCCTGTGCCTGAGGACGTGTCCAAACCCTCCTGGATCCCTGCAGCCCCGGGCTGTGCCCATTCCCTGCTCCTGCTGCAGCCAAGGCACTGGAGGGTGACTGATGTGACCAATGATCCCATTCCCCCACAGGTTAATCCCAAATTCAACCCCTGTGGCAGGATTCAGGTGTGTGGTGGAGTGGAGCCACAGTCTGCAGCAAAGCCCAGCTCATAATGAAGTGGCTCCCATTAGCAGGGGTCCCTCGTTAGGCAGCACCAGTGCCCCTGCAAATGAAGAAAAACGTTTCAGACAGACATAATGGGGCATGGAGAGCAGCGCCACAGCACCGGGGTGGAGCTGACTCAGAGAGACTGGCTCTGTGCAGCAGCACAGCAATTGTGCTGATGGGGCTTTAAAATAACACACACAGCATTGTGCTGGCGTTTTCATGGATGGGAAGGATTTTTTGCCCTGTAAGTCTGTGGAGGGCTGACTCCATGTTAGTGTGAGCTTTGGAGGAAGGTGTTGGAGGTAGAGGTCATGGACAGGGCTCAGACACAGGAACTGGGGGTGACTGGGGGAGGAGGGGACCTGAGATGGGAGCTGAGGACAGAGGGGAGGGTGGCACTGCTGGCTGGGACAGAGAAGGATGGACAGAGGGGAGGAAGCAGCCAGGAACCTCCAGCCCACTGACAGGAGGGCCCTGGGGCTCGAGGGATGTATGGAGATGAGGCTCCCCTATTTCATGTGCCAAATCACTTAATTATCCATAATTCAGAATCCATTGGCTTACCTGGAGTTGCTCCCCAGCAGCTGCACTCACAAACAGCAGGGTTGGTCTCTGGCACAGGGGAAGTTTGGTCTGGAGCATTTTCTGGGTGCACAGGATCCCTTCACCCTGTGAGGGCTTCGGGGCAAGGACGGGCTCTAAGAGAGGTCATTGCATGGAGGAGGAAGTGTGGAGTGTGAGCTAACAAAAACAAACTGGGCAGGGAGGGGTGGGGAGTGTGAGTTAACAAAGTGCACAGGTGGAAATGGGAGTGGAATTAACAAACTGCATAGGTGGAAATGGGAGTGGAATTAACAAAGTGCACAGGGGAAGGAAGGAAGGAGTGAGTGTGAATTAACAAACTTTACAGGAGGAAATGGGAATTTGGGGCAGGAGCAGTCACAGCATTGCAGAGCCTGTGCAGCTCCCCCAGCACCGCTGCCTTCCTCCTCCTCCTCCCCCTGCAGCACCCAGTGCACTCCCAGTGCCTCCAGGCCCTCTGTGCCCCTGCACTCGGGTTTCCCCTCCTCAGCCGTGGAGCAGGGTTCCCGTGGTGTGACTGGCACTTTTCACGAGCAGCTCACACACAGCTCGTGCCAGCCGCTCTCGCTGCTCCAGCAGTTGGCAGAGTTGGATATTGGGCAATGGATTCCAGGGAAGGATTTGTGGAGGGGAATCCTGCAGCCCTGGCTGCTGCTCTCAGGTGCTCCCCCCTTTCCCCACATCCAGGGGATTGCAGGCTGCACTTGGTTCTGTATTTCTCACGCCTCAGCACGGTCTGGGTATCCCTGCAGCTTGTTGGGAGCAGCACGGGGGGATGGATTGTGGTGTGAAGTCAAGGGCATTGATTTCCAGCTTAAATCAGTGTTAACTTGGAAAACACTTCCCTAATTTGGCAGTTTTGGGCAGAAATGGATTGAACAGTTGGGAGAAACAAAGAAAAGCAGCAAATAAAGCAGACAGGGGTTCAGGTGGGCCATTTATCCTGCCCTGGGCTCCAGGAGGGGCTGGCTGCTCTCAAGCAGGCACATCCTGACAATTCCTGGAAGGAATTCCTGCCCAGGCAGAGGTCCCCACACCATTACCTGTGGTTGTAAAGGATAAGGAGCTGCTGGAGGTGGCCCCGAGGGTCCCTTGGGTGGCAGAGCCCACCACCCACGAGCCAGGGGCTGCTGCCAGTGCTCTGTAATCATTATTCCTCAGCCACCAAATTCCTGCACAAACAATATGATTATATTTCAATTGCTTTAAAACCATTTGAGATTAACAATTTTCTTGCCTGTCTGCAAACTTTTCCTGGTTTGAGGAAATTCTCTGGTTGGCCCCAGTTTCAGCTGGCAGGGGATGGGCAAGGGGTGATGACAATGATCATTGCTTGGCCAAAAACCTCTGAAAGGGTAGGGAAAAAGGATGAAAACAGGGGAGGATGGAAGTTGAAGAAGAGGCTGTTGTTCTCTGTATGTTTGTGAGAGGAAAAGAGGAGAGAACTGATTTTTCCAGCAGGTAGGAATAGGAGAAAAAAAAATTCAAATTGATCAAAAAATTAAATATTCATAGGACATTATTCATCAAGATTCATCTTGCCAAGTGGGTGAAATGAGGCAAGGGAAGAAATTAGCTTGCTTGAGAGTGTCAAAGTGATTATGTGATTAAATTGCAATTTATAATTTCTCCTTCAGAAGTGTTACTCCTTGATTTGTGTTTGTGCCCTGTGTGTTTCCCTGTCTCCCGTGGTGTGTGTGAGCAGAGGGCAGGGCCGCTCTGGCAGAGCCTCAGCCCTGCTGCCCCTCGAGGGCAGGGCCAGGGCAATCCCTGCCCTCACCTCCCTGCCAGCTTCCCCTGGTTGTGCTCCTGGAGGGTCCCTGCACGTCTCACCCCACCCTCCCCATCCCCACAGCTGCATTTTCTCCTTGCTCAGGCTCCTCTCAGCTGCTGTGGAATCCATCCTCCCTCTGCACCCTGAGGAGATTTGGTGCACAAAACCGTGTTTTGGTGCTTGTTCTGTAATCCCCCCGTGCTGGGGAGGCTCCCCCTCACTGCAGCACCTCCCAGATGTGCTTAGAACAGGCAGCACAAACACGAAATAAACTTTTCTAATATTTTAGTCTCATTTAAGAGCTCAGCCTCTCACTGTTGTTGCAGAGCCTACCCTAGAAAGGGGAATTATTTCTGTTTTGCTGCCCAATAAAGATTTACTGGCACATGCTGGCTGTTTGAAAAGAAACCACTATTAATTCCTGGCTTGTTTATGAACAGCACAAGACTTGCACAGGTTAATTAGTTGAAGCAGGCTTTTCTTCGAGGGAATGAGCAGGCACAGGGTTTATGGCTCTGTCACCCACTTTATTTGTTCACTTTCTGTTTTATTTGGAAATACACAATGATAAATAAAACCAGCCATGGCTGCATGTCTGCAGCAAGCACTTAAGCCCTGGCAGGCAGTAATCCACAAAAACCTGGAGTTGTCAGCCTGCAGGAGCTGGGCTTGTGGTGGGTCTGGGGGTCCCACTCAGGGTGGGGACACCCGGGTGGGTTTGGGGTCCCACTCAGGGACACCCGGGTGGGTTTGGGGGGTCTCACACAGGGACACTCAGGGTTTGGGGGTCTCACACAGGGACACAAGGTGGGTTTGGGAGTCCCACACAGGCACACCCAGGTGGGTTTGGGGGTCCCACACTCCAGGCTCTCCCTGCTCCAGGGCTCTGCCACCCTTCTGGAAAGTTCTCCCAGGGAGCACAGGGCTGGAGAGGAGGGGCAGCTGCTGAGAGCCAACAGGTGAATCTCCTGAAGCACAGGTCTGGCTGACAGAACACTGGGATGGGGTGAACCCAAGGAAACTCAGCCCGATTAAACTGCTTTAAATACGTTTACTTGGTTGTTTCCGCTTCACTGCAGCACATCGCTATAATCACTTGGCATTGGCAGGCCATTACTGAGGGGTTCTGGGCTGGCTGGCAGAGGCAGGGCTGTGTCACAAAGCTGCTGGGCTGTATTGATCACTGGGGGATAAGGACGGTAGGAGCAGCCCGTTTGCTTTATTTGTCTTTCAGGGGGTTTTGCAGCCGGGCTGGACAGAGAGCTCTGGGCACGCCGAGGGTTTTTATGTCACTTCTCACAAAACACAGCTCAGCATCTGCAGCCCCGCCCCTTGTAACCAAAATCAGGGAATTCGGCTCTGCTTTGAGCGTCCACTGGGGCAGGTGCCGGTGGAGGCACAGCCCGGTGTCCCTGAGCAGTGGCAGTGGCACTTGGGGGTTTATGGCACAGTGGGGCTGCCAATGAGCGACCCTTGGTGTTGTGCTGATTAATTATTTGTGCAATGGGAGCCCTTTGCTGGCCCAGATAGGGGTGAGGGGTGCCCAGAGGAGCCCACAGTCCCCAGTGCAGGTGGGAGCCTCGGGGCAGCCCCAGAACACTGTTCTTACTGAACCCCAGGGTTTGGGGGCTCAGTCTGGGCACTCAGGGGGTGCAGACAAGATCCTCACCTGCTCCCCAGGGTCGTGCTCAGAAACGCTGCTTGCACAAAACAGCAGAAACGAGGCAGTAGGAAATTAAATATGCTTATTAGAGCTAAAAATAGCAGCTCTGTTCTTTAGTGATGCATGAAAAAAAGCCCCTTGTACCAGAAAAATACTTTGGGTCTCTGCCAGGCAACAGATGCGAGGAACCTCTGGCAGCCTCGCTGGCAGAGCTGGTGCTGCTGCCTCCAAACCTGCGCTCTATTTTTAGCAGCAGATCAATGCAGGCTTTTCTGCCCACGAGGAGAGGCAGGCTGGGCTGTCCAGGTGTGAGGAAGCCTGTGTTAAACATTCATTCCTGTCAGACAAAGAGTCATCCAGCACTCGGGCGGTGACACGGGCGGGTCCCTCACCCGCCTGGCAGCAGGAAGGCAGTGCCAGCCTGGGACAATCCCCTTTCCTGAGCAAGCCATGAGCCAGAAGCTTCCCTGAGTCACGCTGACGGTGGATCCCTCTGTGGGCAGGGGTGTATGGGTGTGAATCTGCTCTCTGAGAGCTCATTTGGCAAACTGATATTAATTAACATTGGCAACGCCCTTGCTCTTGCAGTGCCAACGCTGCCATCCTGGTACCTGCTGTGGGGAAACTGAGGCAGGCAGGGATGACACAGCTCTTCTGTGCCCTCCACAGAGCCCCTGCTATCCCAGTGTCCTAAATTAAATGCAATAATTTGGTGTGCATTGCTCCTGCAGACCGGGCTTGTTCAGGCTGGTACAAAGCTGTCCTTTCCCAGCAGCTGCTCTCCGGGGATGCAGGATGCAGCAACACAGCAGCAGCACAGCAGCAGAGCAGCAGAGCAGCACCACCACCACCTCCAGCAGCAGCAGCAGCCCGGCTCCATCCCCGGGCACAAGGAGCAATGCTGCACCCCTGTGGAACTCGGAGCCTTGGACATCAAACCTTGCAGCTCCCCGTGGACACCCAGGAGCGTTCTGTGACCATCAGCCCTACTTCAGTGGCCCAGGCAGTGGAAGAGGAGAAAAGGGAGACCTGGACGTGGAACTTCTTTCCCGAGCCCCTGGCAGTGCTGCTATTCCCTGAGGGAAGGTCACAGCTGAGCTCCTCCAGCCTGCAGGTTATCCTGGAACTGTTCTTTGGAGATAACAAGCTGTTAACGTTGTCACTTCTTGCAGGCAGGTTAATCCTCTAAACTTGAAATCCTCTAAACATTTCATCTCAAGTAGGTATATTTGATTATACAAGGTGTGGAAAAATTAAACTGGAGCCCCATGCAAATAGGAAATTATGTGAATCACCTTATACATGAGACTGATCAAGTTTATGTTGCTGTTTCAACTCCCATTGCCTGAATGCAAATTCCAAAGTAATCTGCTAAATGTGAGCAGGCCTGACATGCAGAACAGCACCAGGCCAGGTCCCCTCTGTGCCCTGGGGCCCAAGTGTCACTCCCCACAGGGGCACTGGGTCCTTGCAGGAGCTTTTGGGGTTTACTGAGCAGCCCCACATCCCAAACAGCCTTTCCTCTTGCTGAGGACATCGAATTTTGGAGACCCAAAGTGCAGCCTGGAAAATCCCTTGGCTCATGCTGTGGTGTGGGGGTGCAGGGCTCCATGCTGTGCCAGCTGGGCTGGGGGACAGAGGGTCTGGGGCACCCCTGTGCCCCCACCCCACTGCCCACAGCAGGGCAGCTCAGCCTGGGCACGCTGAGAGCACTTCTCCAGAGGAAGCATTATTAGTAAATGTGCTGGGAGTATCATGGCTGTGAGCAGTGCAGACAGAAATCGTGTTTATAAGCTGCCTGCAGGACTCTGCAGCACGGTTTAATCGGGTATGAAATCACAGTGATCTCAGAGCCACCTTCCAGAAGTTATTTGTAAGTGAAGTCCTGATGCAGACAGGGCTCTTATTATTCCTCCTGACTTGCCTCATTGCCCACGGCCTTTCAAATGTTGCTCTCACATCTCCTTCCTCCTAATCCTCCATCCCCCCTCTGCCAGCTCAGAATAATCCAGGCAGGACCCGTGCTCTGGGTGACTCCTGCTCCTCTTTCAGTGCTAGCACTGCCTGCTATCTGTCACATTCCCTGGAAAAACAGGGATCACCCTGAGCCTCCTGTGATTCCCCACTCCGTGCTCATGAGGCCCAGCTGCTGTTTAAAACACTTTGCTCATTGCAGTGGGTTTGACCAAGCCAGCCCATGCTGAGCCCCAGAGCTGCTCTGTGAGGCTGCCAGAGCCCAGCAATGCCACACAGCCAGGCTTCTGCTTGAAATGCAGGCAGAAATGCTTCAAGGCTTCACACGCTAATGGAAAATAATAAATGAGTTTCCATGAGGGAGAAATAAAACAGAACAAAGCAGCTTGTGAAGAAAGACAGCCCAGGAGTGATGGCAAGAACAGGTGCCATGCAGTAATGTATTGCTCAGAAATGAGGACTAATTGACAGTGTGCAGCCGTGAAGCTTGTGAGCCCCACGTTGGGCATTCCCCCTTCTCCTCTTGGAGAGATAATTGGGAAACATTCATCAGGCAGCTCACTGCTCAGTCAGTTCAGGGAGAACTTGCCCTTCCCGTTTATTGTCCTGGTTTTCACTTCCCTCCTCTCTGCTCTCACAGCTGCAGAGACACAGAAACCACTCAGGGTCCCAGCTCTGGTAAGCTTTGTCCATCACAGGAAGCAATTCCCCAACACACAGAGTGTGAGGAAATTCAGAGCATGGCCATGGGCTGTGCATTAGGTGATGGTAATTTCCAAGTTTATTTCTGTTTTCCACTTCTGTTACACCCTGGTCTGACCAGAGCAGAATTAAATGCTGCAGAGGAAGAGCCCAGCAGGATAAATGAGGTAGAAACAAATTCCTGTTCCTTATCAGAGCCCTCAGACACTGTCGGGAAAGTCACCACAACCCTGCACTCCCAGAGAGCTTCTTCCTGGGAAATTGCTGAACAGCTCCAGGAGAGCAAAGCAACTTTTCTCACTGCCTGTAATGAATGTTTTAAAGAAGGAAGCTCCCTGCCCAGGGAGCCCAGTGCCAGTGCTGAGCAGCAAAAGCTGGGGGTGCCCCAGCAAAGGGACATTCCCTCCATGGGAGAGCCACGATGAATTAATGGGTGAGCAAATGGTCGTGGGGAGAAAAGGAAACCACCTGAAGAGATCAGAAAGCCTGGGGTGGTTCCTGGGTGAGGAATTACCTGCCAGCCCCGTGTGGGACAGCACGTGCTGGGACAAACGAGCCCTCACTGGAGCTCAGTGACCCCTTCAGCTCCAGAATGGCACAAATGGGGCTGGAGCAGGTGACTCCACTTGGTCACTTCCAGCCTTACCCATCCTGTGCTCCTCTGAATACAGGCAGAGTCTGAGGGGTCCTTAGATCTAAATATGACACCTAAATGTGTATGATATGCACGTATAAAGATAAAAAGGTAAATTTAATTTCCTCTCAGCGGGCATTTCCATTTATCAAAATATCAACAAAATTTCTTCTCATTTTTTCATATACAAAATTAGTTATTAGGTTGAAGTTGCACCAAAGCAGTCATTTGAAAATAACAAAGAATCAGCTTCCGAAATGAGAAATCTCCCTCTTGTGTCATAAAAAACACTTTTCTGCATTACTTTTGGGGAAGTGATGGCTGTTAAATCTTACATAATGTAACACAAGCCCTCCTGAGGTGCTGAGAAAGCCGATTCAGATGGTGCTAGTGCCAAGGAATGGAAGGGAAACACTTAGCAATTAAAATTACAAATTGCCTGATTGGAAAAAGTGTTTTCCCAAACCCTTGAACTGAAGCTGCTGGAATCCTCTCAGTCCAGCGCTGCCCAAGGTAACTGAAGGGAGCTGAGAGTCCCTTTGCCACAAGGTGGGAGCAGAGCTCGGGAGCAGCTGCAGGAGCTCGAGTGGAGCCGGCAGTGGCACTGAGCTGTCCCCCTGTCCTGTCCCTCTGTCCCCCTGTCCTGTCCCGGGCTGGGACATCCCCCAGGCTCTGGCAGAGCCAGGAGCCAGCAGGGCTCGGGCTCCAGGGCTGCTCTGGCCCTGAGCAGCCCCAGCAGGAAGGAGCAGCCCTGTCTGTGCTGGGGACTCCTCTGGGTGCCGCTTGCTCCCAAGGGAGGCATTTCCTCAAGGGATAACGCTGATAAAATCCCTTTACACACTCCTTTTGGAAGACCGAGGCTTTTTTTGCTTCTATACCATATATTTTTATGAAATGCTTTATTCCCATTTCCCTTTGGTATAATTGGATTTTTCTCAGTAAGCAACAAAATAAAAAAGGAATTTAGACCATCTTTTCAGCATTCACTAGTTTAAAAGCAAACAATATCCCAACACTTAAAATCAAGAGTGCATTTTGAAAAGCAAGGCAAGGCAGTAACTTCTACTTTAAAAAGCCCTACAAGTTTTATGAAGCTATTTTACGCAGCTCTGGAGTTTCAGGAGGGAAGGAAAAAACACTCAGCCAAACCCAGAATATATTTTTATAGCCGCAAATTTTCTGAAATGAGACTATAGATCTTGTGTTAATATGGGGAGCCTTCAGAAATACACACCCACATGCCAGCACAAACAACACACAGCTCTAGAGATGGATGTCATACAATATTTAAAAAGAAAAAATACATAATTCCCAGGGAGGCAGGGCTGGCTCTTTTCCCAGATGGATTCTCATTCCGACAGCATCAAGAACATGACAGATGTGCTTCTTCCTAATTGTTTGTGTTTGTGGTTTGTCTCTCTTGCCTGTGATACTTCAGGAGAAATCTCTCTCTCACCACTTGGTTCCCTCCTGGGTGTTTTTTGGTTTTGATCCTCACCAGCAGGACACGAACCTGCCCATCCCAGTTCCTCCTTTGGCTTCCCAAGGGGCTGAGCCCTGCAGCTCTGGTCCCACGGGCCCTGCAGCCCCAGGGGCTGCTGCTCTCACCTGGACTCGTGTCACAGGTCACAGACCTGCTGCTCTCCCCTGTGCTTGTCCTCCTCTGTGTGAGCCTGGAGCCATCTGCACCTTTCCTCTCCTTGGCACGTCTCTGTTGTTTCCTTCCACCAGGAATCCACCCTGCACACACTCTCAGGGTGGTTTTTCTGCCTGTGTCTGACACACCTGGCAATCACAGCCTGGGTTGCAAGGGACCCCAAAGGTCACCTCTTTCCACCCCTGCCAGGGGCAGGGACACTTTCCACATCCCAGGCTGCTCCAAGCCCCGTCCAACCCAGCCTTGAACATTTCCAGGAAATGCAGCAGCTGAGCACGGGGCTGCAGGAAATGCAGCAGTGAGGGTGGGGCTGCAGGAAATGCAGCTGAGGACGGGGCTGCAGGAAATGCAGCGCTGAGCACGGGGCTGCAGGAAATGCATCTGAGGACGGGGCTGCAGCCTCGCTCTGCATCCCCTGAGCGCAGCATCTGCTGCCGGAGCCGCTCCGGGGGCGGGGGGGCACAGCGGGCACCGGGCACCAAATGCCGGTGACCGTGCGCTGCGGAGATGCCACCGCTTCGCCCAGGGCTGCTCCTGAACGGTGTGGCACTGACAGGTGACACGTCACATGTCCTGTAAGTGACACGTCACACACCCACTCACACACACACACTCNTCGAGTGCTCATACCTGCAGATCGATGAGCAAGAGCAATCGAGCACTGAGAAATCCATGGGGAGGCATGAGCAACCGAGAGCCGAGAGATGGAGTGTGCAACGGGTGTGCAACGAGTGTGCAACGAGTGTGCAAATGAATGTGCAACGGGTTTGTAAATGAGTGTGCAACGAGTGTGCAAATGAGTGTGCAAGGAGTGTGCAAATATGTGTGCAACGAGTGTGTAAATGAGTGTGCAAGGGGCGTGCAATGGGTGTGCAACGACTGTGCAACGGGTGTGCAAATGAGCGTGAAAGGAGCGTGCAACGAGTGTGTAAACGGCTGTGGAACGAGTGTACAAATGAGTGAGCAAGAATTGTGCAAGGCGTGCATGAAAAATCGCCGAACGATCGATTGCCGATATAATCGATCGGCAGTCACGATCAATCGATTGCCGATATAATCGATCGGCAGGCATTTATTAGGAGCCAATGTTGCTCATTAACTCAATTTTTAATTGCATGGAACAAAAAATCCTTATCACTGCTGGAAATTTTGGATTGGGATTTCGGGGTGTCTGGGGTGGGGATTTTGGGGTTTCTGGGTGTGATTTCGGGGTGTCCTGGGCTTCGGATTTTGGGGTGTCTGGGGTTCGGATTTCGGGGTGTCTGGGTGGATATTTCGGAGTGTCTGGGGTTCGGATTTTGGGGTTTCTGGGTGGGATTTCGGGGTGTCTGGGGTGGGATTTCGGGGTGTCCTGGGCTTCGGATTTTGGGGTGTCTGGGGTGGGATT
>VXBI01009823.1:844601-869850 GCA_013397375.1 Toxostoma redivivum
CCCGGCGGACCGAGGGGCGATGGAGCCGGGCCGGGTGTCGCTCCGCGCTGCCGCCTGCCTTCCCCGCGGGCTCCGATGCGGCATTCCCCTTTGTTCGCCGCGCTTGTACCGGGCCGGTGCAGCGCGGGAGCCGCCGAGCCCGGCCCGTGCCAGCCCTTCCCCGGTGCCGGTCCCGGGCGGTGCCGCTTTCGGACGGAGCCGGTGCCAGTGCCGGTCCCGGGCGGTGCCGGTGTCGGAGCGGTGCCGGTCCCGGGCGGTGCCGTTGCCCGCAGTCCCGGCCGTACCGCTGGCGCTGCCCCAGCCTCGCTGTCCCGGGCTGACCCGCGGGGCTCGCCCGAGCCGAGCCGGGCCGGGCCGGGCCGGACCGGGCCAGCAGCGATCGGGTGGCAGGAGGGGCGGGGGGTGAAGGTCAGAGCAGCCCGCGATGGTTTCAGTTCTCTCTCAGGGAGCTCCAGTTGCTGCAAAGACCCAAACAAAATCCACGCTGAAAATTCTAATTTGCTTCTTTCTGAGTAGTACTTCAGAAACTAATGGGGTGAGGATGGGGGGGTTTTGTGGGTAATGCCCTTTCTCCTTTAGGGCTGAGATACAAAGGTGAAGGAAATACAAACACTTCTCATTTTAACCTAGTTCTCCACAGTTCTGATGCAGTACCAGGTAGCACTGTGGACACACACACAGTTATTAAGTCTGTTGTAGCTTTTTTCATTACATAAACACATGTAATTATCAAAACAACTCAAACACCACCCGATATACGCAGAAGCAGTTGTGGGAACTTGTCTGTCAGGACTTCTCAAACTGGTCATTGAGGTTCTCCCATGAATGCGATTGCATGGCTGCCTGTGCTGGCTCCTGGAAAATATCAGTTCCTCTTCAGGAATACAGGAAAGACAATTAAGCTGATTCAGGATTACTGACATTGTGGCATTGTTGTATTGGTGTAGGTTTAGGAAATACCCTCTTTCAGAGGAAGAAGGAACAGCACAGCTTTGTTCTTCCTGATGTTTTTTAAAAAGCAGAAGGGTTTTGAGCCGAGGGCTCGCAGTGGATTTTGAAGTTTGCAGGTGCCAAGCTGCCCTCACCATGCCCCGGGCTGTGCATCGGCTCCGCTCTGGTTCCTGCCTGGGTGAGGCGGGCAGTGCCCGGTGGGTGAAATGGGCAGTGCTGGCAGCACTCTCTCATCAGTTTGTGCCCCTGTGTGTGTGAGGGCACTGGGATGTAGCCTGGCACGGTTTGCTGGCAGCACTCTTGGTGGGTTTGTGCCTCTGTGTGTGTGAGATGTAGCCTGGCACGGTTTCACACTCCCCCAGCCGTGATTGAGGCTTTGGAGGAGCTGCCAGGGCTGCGAGTTTATCTCCTGTGTTCCTCAACTGGCACATGCCAAAGATAACTCCCTGCTTGCTGGGACCTACACTGCTCTTGATGGCTCTTTCCAGTGAAATACTGGGAAATACCTTTCTTAGAAAAGCTTTATCTCCCTGGAGGGTGGCTGTGGGTCTGTTGAGGACACTCCAGTGGTCCACAGCTCACCTTTAGGCAAGCACAAAGTGAATATCTCTGTTTATGCTCTAAACTCTGGTTTATTGTCCGAAAATGGTGGTGTATCTCAGACTCAGGGAAAATATTTATATCATCAGACTAAACAACAAGGTCTTTGTGGTTTTGATCTGTGTGAGTGCACTCAGTGCAGTTCCCTGGATGTAAAGGGGTAACGTGGTCTGGGAATTGCTGGATCTTATTCCTGATGCTGGGAAGCTGTCTCTTGGTCAAAGGTTTGGAAATAGAGGGTCAGGTTCCCCAGCTGAAGTGCCCAGATCCCTTTGGTAGAATGGGACTGTTTGCAAGGGGAGAACTGGGTAATTTATTAGAGTTGGTGTGATCTTTTGATAGGATGTGGGATGGGGGAAGGCACAGGGATGTGTAGCTGGAAAGCAGCCTTGGAAAGGTCATCTCAGGAGCCTGGAGGGCTGGATTTGGATTTAGATTTGGACAGGAGAAAGGAGCTCAAATATGCACTTATTGGCCCTTTGATCCAGAGATGCTTCTTGTTGCTGTAAAGTAACAACATCAAATGAATAGGGCTTTGCCCCCCCCCCAGTTTTCAGCTCCCAAGTGCAGAGTGGCCCTTAAAGGCAATGCTTGGGATTGTGATCCATTCAGCGTGACTGACATCTGCCTGGGGTGCTCTAAGAGTTCCCTGCAGATCACTGGAGAATGCAGGTATATTTTGGTGGGGTTTTTTAGAGCAGTGACTTCATTTGCTGCATCTGCTCTGGGCTGTTCCCTCAGCAGTGTGGAGTTATGGTGCAAACAAAGCAGGTGGAGATCTTCTGCACAAGAGGAAGCTGAGGCTGTACCACTTCTGTACCTTTACTGTTACCTAGTGTTGTTGGGCAAATGATTGCTGTGCAAACTGGCTCCTGCTCTTTATTTCTCTTAAGTATTTTTACCTGTATATTTTAGGACAGGGCTTGTTTGTTATTAAGCTCATTAAAGACTCCAGAGGCATGGTAAGAATAGCATGGCTTATTCCTGCAGCACTGGGAAGTGCCAGTCACAATGGGAGTAGTTAGAATACAGAGTAGAAATGATTGCTGCCCTGACTAATAGCTTTAAAACACCAAACTGCAGCTGGTAGCTGTCCTTGCTATGAGGCTGAGCTGTTTGGTAGCTCTTGGGGAGATGCAGCTGCACATTTGCACTTCATCTCATTTTAAGGGAAAAGCATGGATGCAGTCATGTTGAAAGTCCATGTTCAACACTGGGGTAACAGAAATATATGATACTGTTTGTTCTAAGATCTCCAAGGAAGCTTCTCCTTTTTCATTCTGCTTTATAATGCCCCAACACTACTGTAACTTGGTGAGTATCTGGCAATAAAAGTTGTTTCCCATTGGTATTGATCCAGTCTTAGAACCTGTAAATTTAGTGTGAGCAAGGACTGAGGTGGTTTTGGAATGAAGCCATGCATCTCCTAAGCAGATGTTTGGATATTACCTGTGAAGGCTGCCCAGGGAGGTGCTGCAGCTCTGACGTAAGCACCACACAAACATCAGCTGTCAAGGACTAGAACCAGGCTGTGCCTTTTCTCACTCTGTGGCTGCTTCTTTACACTTTAGCATTTCTTTGCTGCTTCTGTTGCCCTCTCCTCCCAATTTTCTGAGATGACAGGCTGTAAATCACACTCCTTGCCCGTGGTCTCAGCCAGGCTTCCCGTGGGGACAGAGCCCTGCCAGGGGCTGGGGGAGGTGGCCAGGCTCCCACCCTGGAGCTCTCTCTGCCAGGGTCCCTTCACTGGCCAGAGTGATCAGTGCTGAGCACTGACAGCTCTGCCCTGGCCCCCAGAAAGGGGATCTTAGTCCATACAGGGAGTTTCCTAAATTGTGCCTTTGTGTCAAGTCTTGGTCAGGGTTTTTTGGCACAATGACAAATGGGGACAGATTTCCCAAATGTTCCACTTGTGGATTTTTCTCTTGAGTATGAGACTGGATGTGCAGTAGGGAACACAGATGCAATAGTGACAGGTCTGTGGTGTCCGGTTTGGTTCAGGAGCAGCCAGGTGTGGTCACCTCTCCTGGTGTTTCCTTGAGCAGCCCATGCCCACAGGAGGGTGAGCCAGAACATTCTGTTTTATGGAATTCCATGGAAAACCGTGTGAGGCAGGAATGGCAGTGTGTGACAAGACACTTCCCTGCCTAGCAGAGGGGCACACAGCAGATTTCTGATTTTCTGGCTGCATGAAGACTACAGAACTTTCTGTTCCCAGTGACTGGAAAACTGCTCTGGCACAAACAAGACAGAACTTGCTTTTGTGTATAACTCTCCAAGGCACAGTTATGCAAATCAGTTGTAAAGGAGCAGTGACTTCAGACAAACTAAACTTAGCTGAATGTTTTAGCTGGCTACACTTCCCAGCAGGGGCTAATTTAACTCTTTATACTTGCCTCTGGAGCTGGATATCTCTGAGTAGCTTCTTCATGCTGTGGCGTTTTCTGCTTGACACGAAGTGTGGAGAAAGATGGACATGACTTGGACTCTGGAAAGTGTATTTGGTGGTTGTGCAAAGCACAAGACTGTATCAGTGGGTGTATTTGCATCAGAGACAAGGCTTTAGTCTGAAATTATTTCCATTTTTAACAAAATAATGTAATAAAAAGGCTTATTACTGGACAGTGTTAAGTGTCTCAGCAAAGATGCAAGGGAATAATAAAGCTTCTTTATGTGCAGTTCAGATGGTGGATCTCTTATGTAGGCAGTAAAATTGGATTTAATAAATGATGCTGATATTGAAACAATTTGAAAGAATAGTAATGAAGTGTGTATTTTCAGTGGCATTGATTGCTGTGGAGTGGTTTGGGCCTGTTCCAGCAGGGTGGATAATGGCATTCCCAGGAATTGCATCCCAGCACTGCTGAGCTCCTGTGGGTGGCCCAGTTTGGCCTTGGTTCATCCCAGCTCTCAGTGATGTTTGCAGCTGTGTGAGGCAGATGTGTAATCAAGATGACTTTTAAATATCCTTGTTTTTCCCTTCTCCTGTTAACTTTGGCTGCTTCTTGGTGAATATTGTCCAGTCCTGTTAGGCTGCACATCCCACCAGCACCATGTGGGTGTGCATATGTTCCTGTCCCTTGGGAGAAGGTGACAAATGCATCTTCTACAGCTGGTCCTGGAGATGGAGAGAAAATTATCCCCCCTCAGGGCAATCTGCAGTCCAAAAAAATGGAATCTGAAGTTAAATGGAGATTATATGTCATAGCTTCAAATACTGGTCTCAATGTCCAAAGAAATGCCTACTAAACTAGGCTTCATTATTTTTCAGGTTTTCAGGATGAATCTGGAAAAACTCAGCAAACCAGAACTACTGACGCTGTTTAGCATTCTTGAGGGAGAATTAGAAGCAAGAGATCTTGTCATAGAGGCTTTAAAGGTAGGTTTTAAGTACCAGGATAAGAAATAAACATGACAACAGTACTGCTGGAAGTTCTGTAGAGTGCTTGTATTCAGAGGTAAAGATTTGTTACTGGTTCACAATCCCATTTTAATATCAGCAGGATTACATAATAAATGCTGTATATAATTTTGGTCTTGGAATTCACTGTTGAAGCTGGCTGCAGGAAGTGTGTTGGTATTGAAGTGCAGTGTTATGTGTGTGTTCTCTTCCTTCCTGATAAAGAACCGTGTGTTTCTGCTGTGCAGGTCTACCAAAATTCCTGTGTAGATTTTTTTTCCTCCTTTAGCAAAGAGGGCTGCTTTAAGCAGAAACTCTTCTCTCCAAGAGGGATCACAGATCAGTCTTTCAGTGACAATAAGGTCACACTAAGTCAAAAGCATCCATGGCTTTGTGTTGGCTAAGCCACTATAACTGGCACTGCTGGGAGCAGCAGCCCTGAGTGTCAGCTCTTGTTCTTTCCCTTTGCTGGCACCAGCATTAGTGTAACCTTCCAGTGAGGCAGGTGCCAGCTAAAACTGCTCCCCAGAGCCACTTTCAGTCCCTGTCAGTGCAGCTGAGCTCGGGGTGCTGTGGGAGCCTGGGATGGGGCAAGGCAGGGGTGGTGCTGGAGCTCTTCTTGCAGGTGCAGGTAAGGTGGCTGGTGTGCTGTGAGCCCTGGCTCTGGGCTGTGCTGTGTTAATACTGAGCCTGGAAATTATTCTAGAAAATAATTGTGTGTAATTCTGCTGCTCTTTGGAGGATGCCTGGCTGGCACTCAGCCTCAGTGAAGTCAAAAACACTGGTATAAATGATGGCAGGGGTCAGTTTTGGAAGAAATTAGTTGTGTCAGGGTTGAACCTTAAAGGCTTTTTCAAGCTGACCTGTCACTGCTCATAATGTGTAAACTTGCAGCTATTTCAGCAGAGGAATGGCAGCTTGCAGGCCTGAGAGCTGCAGGGGCTTGCTCTTCCAGCAAAAGCTTCTCCAGCTTGATTCCAAGCATCTTTTAGGGAGTGAGGCATATCCTTCTCCAGAACAGCAGATGCTTATGTTTGCTCTTAGTTGGTTTTGTATTTAGATAATCCTTTTATTTTGGAGGAATGTTGCTGCCCTCTCAAAACTATTGATCTGGTGGAAGGTTTGTTTTCTGTTTTCAAACACACTTGCAAGTTTCTACTCTGTCCTGAGATCAGTTTTTCACTGTGTGTGGTCAGAATGTGTTACCAAAAGAAGCCTCCCTTCAGTATTTCAGTGTGAAATGTGTGCAGTGAGACCAATGGGAGGGAGATGCAGCAGCTCCACTCCAGAGGCTCTTTATTGCCTATTCCAGTATTGAAAGCAATTATCTTTCCTGTTGAAATTTAACCTGCAGTTCCCTCTTGTGTGAGGAGATTAATACAGTAAGAATAGCCTTTGACATGATTTGTCAAGCACTCCTAACTGAGAAGAAATTAAATCAAATTGTAACCTATGCTTAATAATTATGGAGTATAAAATACTGAGCTAATCAAAGGTTAGGGCTGTGCTCCCCTTCCTGTGGCAGGGACTGTGAGGAAAGCTGGAGCTGGTGGGAAGGGCAGTGGAAGCTTCAAACCCAGTGTGGCTCTTTGAGAGTGACCTCAGGGAAGAACTGTCCCCCTGGGATGTGTCCTGTGCCTGCAGCACTGGGGATGTTGGGGGTCTCTGCTGCTCTGGGGTCCCTCAGAGGTGCTGCAGCCCAGACCTGCCTCCCTGCTGGCAGAGCTCTGCTGCCCTTCCCATGGAAGGAGAAGTCATGGAATGCTTCAGTGGGGGCTGGGCAAAGCTTCAGCAGCAGAGAGCTTCCAGCTTGGCTTTGGCCCTTTCTTTGGAGGATACAGCTAGAGAAGTTCTGGCCTTACTCTGTTTTCCTCCTTGTTTGCTGATAGTAGCTGTGGTAACAGCTCTGCCATGGCTGAAAGACTGTGTGTGACTAATTAAAGGAAACCTTGCTAATCTGTTTACTCACGTTTTGATGCATAAAAGTGCTGCCCTGAAGAAAAAAACAACTTCTGAGACTGAATTAAAGATTTGCACTTGCATGCTTTGGCCCAATGGAGTTGTGATTTCCCAGAGGAGCTGGGACACCCAGCCTGGGGGAAGCTGCTCTGCACACCCAGAGGAGCTCACTGCTCCTGCCTCTCAGGGGTGGTGTGTCCTGCCCAGCAGCTGCATCTCCTTGGAGCAGCCATGGTTTTATGTTCAATTGGGTATGTGTTGGGAGCAGGTGGAGTTCAGTGCTCTGAACTTTCTTAGGGGGTTGCACAATCCTAAACCACAGCAGTGATTTTCTGCAACAGTTCTGTTGAACACATAGATGTCAGTGGTTGGAAATCTGACTTTTATCTGCTTCCCCCATAGTAACAAAACCACATTTCCCTTCATGGGTTAATTTTAGTCCTGTTTCAGATTTAAATAATTCTGAGCTCTGGATGTTTGAGTCAAATCCTTTGGTACATTACAGGGAAGGACAGGCACTTGCAGAGGAAGAGTTCCTTCATTTGTAAACATGTCATCTGATCTGGTACAGTCTGCAATAATTGATATTCCTGCACGCTTAGAGACAAACATTCTGCATCTGGCATTTAGCAGAGAGAATCCATGCATGCAGATGACAAAGCTTAAAATAGTTTTCCTCTCCCTGCTGGTATCAGGCACTTGTTGCCTGGCACTGGCCCCGTTTCTGTCTGTGTCAGAATCGAGCTGAGCAGGGAGTTCCAGGCCCTGCTTGATGAACTTGCTGCTCTTTTCTCCATCTCTTCACCCCCTCTCCCCAGATCTTCGCTCTTTTTTCCTTGCTGACAAGCTGACTGTATTCAAAATATTCTTTCCCAGTTTGCTTCCTCTGTTTTAAAACCTCTTTTAAAAAAAATAATTTTTTTTCTTGTTTGCCTGAAAGTAGCTTCCTGTCCACTACATAAATCTCAGTGTTCTCCTTGGAACAGATTTCAAGCCTCATTTCTTATTGTGCTCCTTTTCCTGTAGTTATAATTGTGTTTATATCATCCAGAAAACCCAGATGCTGTCAGAGAGTTGCATAATCTGAGAGTCAGACTCTCAGTCCTTATTGCTGTGTAGGAAGGGTTGCATGAGCCACAGGTTTGCCTTCTGCAATAGCACACCAGGACTGGAAACAATTCCATGTTTAAATGGATCTCTAGGCTGTGTTAGAGCACTTTGTTCCCTCCCCCCTGTTCCTTTAAAGAGACTTTTCCATACATTAGAACTGAAGTTCTGTTTACTTTTAGAAAACAGGAAACAGCTTTCTGGCTTATTCTTTTATGTTAATAAGGCCTCAGGCAATTTACACTGGAATAGAAACTATTTTGTGTTAATGACTGGGAGCTGGTATTCATCTCTCTGCTCCTGAGTTCAGTGATTCACTCTAAAGCAATATTAATACAAACCTTGGTGCTGTTTGTTAGTGGGTTTAAAAATTAGGTTTACAGTGCAGTTTCAAAAACACTGCAGTCTACCTCTTGTTTAAATAAGAAGAGCAGTTCAGTAATACAAAACCTTCCTGCTGTTAAATCTTTCACAGATGGGGCAAATTGTGCTCATGCATCACTTAGCAAGCAGCCTGCATGGAGCAGTGCTCCCATGGGTGCTGTCCTGCTGGAATGCAGCCTTTCCTCACAGCTTTTCCTGCAGGCTTGGGGGATGTTCTGTTTATTTCTTGCTTGAAGCAGCAGGGTTTGCCACATCTCAAAAGCTGCCTGTCCTCCCCTTGCCAGCCCAGGTGTGTGCTGAGAGGAGCAGAGAGGTGTGGGGATGGTTTCCAAGCTCTTGGGCTCTGCTCTGCCTTTCTCTGGCTGTTGCTGGGGTCCCTGGGTTTGGGGGACCAAAGTGCAGCCCCTGAGCAGGGTGCTGGGGCCAGGCACTGCCGGCCTTTCACCACAGGTTCCCAGCGATGGAAACTGGAATTCTGTGCTGCTTGGCATTTCCTGAGGCAGCTTGCTGTGTTTCTGAAGCTGGCAGCAGGGCTGGCTGGGCAGAGGTGGGCAGCTCTCGTTTGCCAGGTCTGCTCCCTTGATCTGCTGATGGCAATTAAGGCAGATGCTGCTTTTGAACAATCTGCTGGGGGCTCTGTGCTGGCATTGCTGCTGCTCCACTGGAAATCCCACTCCAGCATCTTGGCTTTTATTTTTGGGCAAAGCAAGTGGTCCCCACCCCCATTTCCCTTCTCTCAGTGCTTGCTGTGACCTCAGCCTGTCTTTATTCCCAACTTCTGTCTCTGGGGACAGAAGCTAATAAGGAAGTTCAAGGCAGTAAGGAGCTATTTAAAGCTTATTCCACTCTCTGCTACACGAAGGAGGAACTTCTGTGCAAATTATTACTGGAGAACTGCAAACTCAGTAGCTATAGTTAATTAAGAGTGTGTTTGTCTTGCACTGAAGGTTAAAACCTGAACTCTGAAATTACAGGGAAGAGAAATGCTCTACTTGATATCCAAAAAACACTTGAAATAAGTCCTGGAAATTCCCTGTTTGATGTTCCAGTAAAACAAGTTGTAAAGATTACTGAAGAGAGAGAGAATATTCTGTCACATAAACAAGGTTTCAGTAGAAGGAAATATTTTATTTAAAAAAATACAGAAATAGCTATGGCAAACATTCATCCCAAAACAGCCTAGAAATCCCAAGAGGAAACAGAAGCTTTTTCCTAACAAAGCAAAGCCTTTGCTTTGCCTCCCTGCACAGGAAACATCTTCTCAGTTGGGTCAGATATTGCTTCTGCCCCATAAAATCAGAATTATCTCTTCCCAAACAGACTAGCAGTGGTCCATTACCCAGACCTGAGCTCAAAGCCAGCCAGTGTCACATGGAACCTCTCTGCTGGTGCCTAATTTTTCCACTCTTCCAGAATTTCATTTTGAAGGGTAGTTCACATGTATAGTTCCTTGTTTTTAAAAGCACCCCAAGCTTATATGTTATCTTCTTTTCTTGTTGGGAGAGGTCAGTTTAATAGTCTTAAAAAGTGCTGAATAATCCATTGAGTTGCTTCTGGAATTGGAGTATTTTGGTGGGAAATTCCCAGTTCTGCATGTTTGAGGTGGCATTGGAAGGTGTAATTGCACAGAATTGCATTTTCTTTCAAAGCCCCATTGCTGATGTCTGTATGTCATCTCTGGTGGTCAGGTGAAATTTTCCACTCCTTAACTAACACTGCATTTTGTAACCTTATTTCCTTTTTATTTAAGCTTGATTTTCTGTGGATTTGTGTTTTCTGTGCTGGGTCTGAGAGCTAGGTTAATTTTTTTTTTCACTTTGGGCTCACCAATAGAGTGTTCCTCTTCCCTTCTCAGGTTCCTTGTGTTCTGAAAGTTGAACAACAATTGTATTTAAGGTAGAATCCAGTTCAGGCAGGACAAAATCAGAAATGTTGAAGATTTTTGGATGACCTGCAGTGACAGGAGTTGAGCTGTCTCATGGCACCAGACATGGCAGGAGTCACTGTGGGACACTCCCATGTCTGTGTGAAATGACCTGTGCAGTTCCAGCTCTGTGCTTCACTCTGCACCAGCTGCTCTGGGGGACAGAGCTGTCACAGCCTGGGAATTCCCTGCCTGCACTCCAGGTGCACAGTGCAACCCCAGTGCCAAAGCACTGGGTTTGTGCCTGTAAATGTGGCGTGGCCGGTGTAGGGTGACCTGGTTAAGACTTTTCCTAGTCTAGACAACTTTAATTAAATGTTTATGTTCTGCTGGCTACTCAAGAAGAATAGCTGGACTTGAGAAAGCTCTTCATGTTATGATAGTCTCATCTGTTTGTCATGCTAGTTCAGGAAAATACTTAATTGCTCAGAGTAGCAAGGAAGAACTTCTTGTTCTTTCCCAAACAGGAAATAAACCACCCCACTGCATTCAGCAGAGCTCAGAGCCCAGTGCTGTGAGGAGCAGAGGAGAACATGGCTTTTGTCACACCTTCAGTGTTGAAGAATCACCCTCACTCCGTTTGGGCAGCTCCTGTTTGGCAGCACCTGCCCAGCAGTGAGGGCAGGGTTTGTTTGCAGTTGGAGCCCTGGTGCCCTCCTGGAGGGTCTCTCCCAAGTTTTGTTGGATGGCCAGCACTGGGATGATTTGGATTAAACTCATTTGTCAGAGCAGCAAGGCCAGCTGGATGGAGATCCCAGCTCGTATTTACAGACTTATTAATGCTTGAGTCACTTAGAAATTCCCTCCACACTTATATGGAGCTTTCACTGAGTCATTTTTATAAATAATTCAGAGAAACAGAAGATTCCCTGTTCCTAAAAAATCCAGACCTGTAGTTTTTCCTGTGATTCATTAAACCAGGGCTGCCCCATTATCCAGGGCTGATCTTTTCCTTCCTCTCCTTTTTATTATTGTGTAAAGTTAGAACAATATCTGAAGCTCTGATCAAAGGCATCCAGAGTTCCTGATGGATATTGCTGATAGAGAGGGAGGGGAATCTGTGTGTGCTGTTCCTCTGGGTTTGTTTACTGCAGGGTTAAAATCCAGCTCCAAACTGTAATCACAGGACAGATGTCTCTAATTTGGTCATGGAGAAGATATTTTGGGTTGGGATTTTATGCCTCTTGTCAAGGTAGTGCATACAGTTTTCCTTTTAAGAGCAGAAATCGATTTTTTAGTTTATTTCATGTTAATCACATGGCTGCGTTTGAGAATGCAGGTGGGACCAGCAAATCTCATCAGCTCTTTGAGTAAAGCCAAGTTTTATTATTTTAACTCTGTTCCAGTGTAGCTCTGCCACTGCTGTGTGGGGATGTTCCACAATTCTGTGACTCTGCTCTTGTGGAAGCATTGGTGGTTTGGATACTGGGGCACCACAAAAGAGCCATTCCAAGAAGTGCTGGCTTCTGAGCTGTCCTTTCATTTGAGTCAGGCTCAGTCTCAATGCTGTCCTTGTGCAATGCCAAGGGGAATGGGTGACAGCCTGGCATTCCTGTCCCCTGGAAGGGTTTCTGGGAGGGGCACAGCGAGGCTGGCACGGCTGGCTCTGCTTTCAGAGCAGGGAGCTTTGTTCAGCTGAGTGCCGGAACAGCATCCCAGAGCTGGGGCAGAGCTGCATTCCCTTGCCTTGGGGATCTGCTCTGTGCTCTGCCCAGCTGGGAGCAGCAGGGGAGGCACGGGGGCAGGCAGCACACTTGGTTTGGAGCAGCTACTCAAGGTAAAAAACACATCATGTGTGTGCTCTGGCAGGAAAAGCACATTTAGGGTCACAGTGCTAAAGCCTGGTCTGAATTAAACACACTTTGATAAAGGTCCTGGGGTGCACTCTTGCATTTCAGTGGTGCAGAGGAAAAACCTCATCTTTGTGTGCCCTCACTGAGGATGTGCCAGTGCAGAGCAGAGCAGTGATTTATACTGCAGAAAAGAGAAGGTGTGACTGTCATGGGAGCCAGGCCTCACAGCACAATGGGAATCAAGAGGAACCAAGCTGAAGTCTCATACTCAGCTGTTATTTCTTGGCAGGTGCATCAGCTCTGCTGGGCTCATGCTCTCAGTGTCACATCAGTGTCACATCAGTGTCACTGGTTTGTACAAATGCTCAGCATTTAGCCCAGAATTATTTCACTGGAAATCAGTGATTATATTTCTTTGAGCCAAAACACCTCTGAGGGCTCCTTTGAGTCTAGGTCTGGTTTCCCTCCTGTGTCTTTTTTTGCATAAATATTTGGTTTCATATGGTTTCTTATTGTGGTGGTAAACATGCAGATAATACTTTCATATCTGTCTGTTTATGAGATTTCGTTTTGGTTTTAGACCTTCACAGTCATCATTGAATAGGATAAGCCTGTGGGTATCCTGACAAACAGATTCCAGCTGGAATGGCTGATTCATGGAATAACTGGGGCTGGAAGAGAGCTCTGAGCTCATGGAGTGCAGCCATTAAACACTGTAAATGCAGAGCCTAGTATGTGTGAGCTGCCTTAATTCTTGCAAGCACCAAAGGAAACCTCATCATTCCTGCCTTGCTTCTTGAGAAACTAAACTCTGTTTAGTCTGGATGGGATCATTAGAGACTTTATTAACAATTCACAGATTTATGGCTCTTGCAAGAATGAAACTCTTTAATTGCTCAACATGAAATTCTTTGATGGTGACATAGTCAAGGAAACCACACAACTGCTTCTTTCACTGATGTGACAATAAATGATTAAATCTTTTGTTGAGCGACAGTTGATACTTACCTTCTCCCCTTTCACACAGCTGTGGAATGCAAGTCATGGCCCTGGCAGGTAGCTGTGGTATGAGGATGTTTGTAGACTGAAAATACTGTGGAGATGCTGTGTTTTTAAGCAAGATTTTTCTTTTTTTCCTTTATTTCTAGCAGATAACAGGATATTAATCAGACTGTGTTAAATTCTCTTTAAATGGAAAACTGGGGAAAAGGAATATTAACTACAAAGTCTGTCTTCTTTAGCTGGTTTAAGTGTATTAAAATGCAGATTTGTTTTTGTGTTGCAGGCCCAGCACAGGGACACATTCATTGAGGAGCGCTATGGGAAATACAACATCAGTGATCCACTGATGGCTCTGCAGAGAGATTTTGAGACCCTGAAGGAGGGGAATCATGGTGAAAAGCAGCCAGTATGCTCCAATCCTTTATCTATCCTGAAAGTGGTGATGAAACACTGCAAGAATATGCAGGAAAGAATGTTATCCCAACTAGCTGCTGCAGAAAGCAGGCACAGAAAGGTGGGTTTGCTTCAGTTAAGATGTGCAGAAGTTACAGTTGCATTTTAATAATGTTAGCTTCAGCAAAAACACTGAAGTTCCCTGAGGTTTGGGAACTGAAAGGACTTTGCACCTTTGTTTAAACTTCTCACTCCAGATGATGCAGCTGGTGAGCTGATTAGTTATAATTCCAGAATCTGAGATATACACAAGGTGTTTTTGTAAGGACACATCAAAAAGAGCCAGCTTATAGTGAGAGGTGTAATGCTTGCCAGAATGCACAGAAGGGTTTCTGGAAGGTGCAGTTCCCAGCAGTGCTGTCACTGTTCTGCCTGGCACTTGTTCTCTGTGGTTATTGAAGAGCTGCTCCAGGGCAAGGCTCCTCCTTGTGCTTCCCTAAGGAGGTGTGGAGTGACCAAAAGTGTTTTTCTTGCCATTTGGCCTCTTCAATGAAGCACCTGTTATTCTTCAGGCATGCATTTAATGTATATTGACACCAGTGAAGTGCTTGGTCATGTGTCAGACCGTACTGCCACAAAAACTGAAGTCACTAGAAGAACAAGACTGTGCTTCGCTTTTCAGCCAAATGTCCAACTAAGTCATAAAATCAGATATTTTCCTTTTCCTCTTCCTGTCCACTTCTGTGAAAGCTTCCTGTATACTTGATGGTATTTAAACAATATTTGGAATTTCAGGAAGAGCTTAGTTTTGGTGATGAGATACAACAGAGCCTCTTGGGAAGTTTGTATTCTGGCTTTTTGTTGAGTTAATAGCATTTCAATTATTCATGTAATTCAGTGTTAAAGCTGAAGGAGCTCCTTCACTGGGTCCTTGTGGGAAGCAGTTTCACTTCAAGAGCTCATCTTGTTCTTAAGTGGAAGAACAAATTAATGTTCTTTAAAATAAACTTGTCACTGGAGTCCTCAGCTCGCTGTGAGGCACTGGGGGGAGGCTGTGGAATTGCTGCTGGAGCCCAGCAGGGCTGTGCTGCTCTTGGTGCCCTGTGTGTCCTGCAGGCAGCACCTCTGCTCCTGCCAGGAAATTCTGAGCTTCAAGGGACAGGAGGCACAAACTGGAATATAGGAATTTCCAGCTGAATGTGAGGAAAAACTGAACACTGGAGCAGGCTGTGGAGGGGCTGTGGATTCTCCTTCCCTGGCAATATTCAGAACCCTCTGGACTGGTGTGTGCATTCTGCTCCAGGGCAGGGGCTGGGCTGGGTGCTCTCCAGAGATCCCTTCCAGCCCCAGCCGTTCTGGAATGAGGGCTCCATTCACTGCAGGAGCCTCTCAAGGGAACTGCACAGGCTGGGGGAGAAGTGTGCAGTTGAGATATTTAATAATAAAATGAGCCTAGACCCAGTGTGAGGTTTTCCTAAAGAATTCCACAGCCCGACTGGGTTTGGTTGGATGTTACCAATATGATAATATCACACCCTGAACTTGTCCAAGAGCTGAGCTCGGGTGAGAGGGGCTGCCCTGGTGGCCCTGGTGTCCCAGGCACTGCTGTGTCCCTGCTGCCAGGCAAGCTGGCACTCACTGCTGCTGCTCTGGGCAGGTGATCCTGGACTTGGAGGAGGAGAGGCAGAGGCACGCCCAGGACACGGCCGAGGGGGACGATGTCACCTACATGCTGGAGAAGGAACGGGAGCGCCTCACCCAGCAGGTACCGCCCCAGCCCCCGGGGAGGGAGCAGGAACCTCCTTCTACCATCCTGCCATGAAAAACCCTCCCATTCCCCAGTGTGCTCTGGTAGCTGAGCAGTGTACAAGGTGTTCACAGCAATGGAATCTGACTGCAGCCTGGAATCTGAGGAGTTCTGAACAGGGCTGCACTTACAATTGATAGCTCGCTGCAGTGCTCAAAATTCAGAATAAGTCCTGGAAGATCTCCTGGGGGTGTTGTTCAGAGATGCTAATAAATATTTAAGCCACTGTTTTCTGTTTCCCCAGTGCTGTAGCCTTTGTTAAGCATACATAACACATCAGCATTTTAAAGCCTAAATGCCTTTAAAAGGCAAACTGACAAAGTAGTAAATGAGGTGGAAAGCAGCTTTGCTTGTTCCATCAGTGCATGGCAGACTGGGTGTGTATCTCACTAGGCCAATCGAATTCCATGCAAGATAAAACTGCTAGTAAGTAATAGTTGGTGCTGTGTGCAAGCTGAGTTGTTCCAGACTGTTTTGCAGATTTCTGGGGCAATAACCACTTTCTTAGCCATTGTCATTTTTTACTGTGTAATTTCTCCAAGATACAAAGTAAACCTTTCAGGGTGTTGCCCTTCTTTTACTTTCAGGAGGTTTTATTGTACCCTTAAAATCTTTTTTCGTTCTTCACTTCCAGGTGGAGTTTGAAAAATCCCAAGTGAAGAAGTTTGAAAAAGAGCAGAAGAAGCTGTCGAGCCAGTTGGAGGAGGAAAGGGCACGCCACAAGCAACTGTCTTCCATGCTTGTTGTGGAGTGCAAGAAAGCCACTGCCAAAGCAGCTGAAGAGGGCCAGAAGACAGCAGAGCTGAGCTTGAAATTGGAAAAGGAGAAGAGTAAGGTGAGTAAACTGGAAGAGGAGCTGGCAGCCAAGAGGAAGCGGGGCTTGCAGATGGAAGCACAAGTAGAGAAGCAGCTCTCAGAGTTTGACATTGAAAGAGAACAGCTGAAAGCTAAGCTGAACAGAGAAGAAAACCGTACAAAAGCACTCAAAGAAGAGGTGGAATGTCTGAAGAAAGCCCTGAAAGAGCTGGAGGCTTCTTGCCAGGAGCACAGTCCCTCAGGGCCTGTGCAGCCCAGCCCCTCGGTGACATCCAGGGGGGTGACGACTGACAGTCCTGCAGTGAGGTCTGTGTCCTGCCAGACCGAGGGCCCGCAGGCAGAGCAAGCCAGCAGCGCCAGCAGGGCTGCTCACAGCGTGTGTGCCAGCCCCTCCACACCTGCTCATTCCTATGCAAAATCCAACGGGCATTGTGACACCGATGGGCACGTGGCTGGGGACACAAGTGCTGCAGAGAGCCAAGTTCCCAGGGAGAAATCTGCTGCAGCCTCAGACAGTGCCGTGGAGAACGGCAGCTCTCCTGTAAGAACAGAGTCCCCGGTGCACCTGGTGTCCCAGCTCCCTCCTGCTGGGGTGTCCCTGTCTCCCAGCAGCACAGCTGCCTCCTCCCTGAGCCCTTCTCCCTGCTCGTCCCCCGTGCTCAGCAAGCGCTTGGTAGGAGCCTCGGCCAGCAGCCCTGGCTACCAATCCTCCTACCAGGTGGGCATCAACCAGCGCTTCCACGCAGCTCGGCACAAGTTCCAGTCCCAGGCGGAGCAGGAGCACCAGGCCAGCGGCCTGCAGAGCCCCCCCTCCCGGGACCTGTCCCCCACCCTGGCCGACAACTCGGCTGCCAAGCAGCTGGCCCGGAACACGGTGACACAGGTGCTGTCCAGGTTCACCAGCCAGCAGGGCCCCATCAAGCCCGTGTCCCCGAACAGCTCCCCCTTTGGCACGGACTACCGGACCCTGGCCAGCACTGGCAGCCCCCGAGCCGAGCCCGGTCACTCCCCGAGCCCTGCCAAGGTTTCCAGCCCACTCAGCCCCTTGTCTCCTGGGATTAAGTCACCAACCATTCCTAGAGCAGATAGAGGGAACCCTCCACCCATCCCTCCCAAGAAGCCCGGCCTGGCTCAGTCTCCTGCTGCTCCTGCTCCTGTCCCCAAGAGCTCCCAGGCCTCCTCCCTGGCTGCCCCCATGGACGTGGCGAGTAGCTGCTCCAACAGCACGGTCTTGTCGAATGGCAAAGAGCTGGAGATCCTCCTGCCAAGCAGCAGCTAGTCTCCACAAAATGGGAATGTGACATTCCACAGCTTAGCTTACCCTGCAGCTAAGACACTGTTTTTCCACTCCATGTTATTTATTTCCATAGTAGCAGATTCTGTCTGTATAAAACATTTAGTTTTTTTTTTCTTTTTAATAAGTAGGAAAATATTTTTGTTTATGAAGAAACCTTAACTACAGCTATACAGTAGCCTCCAAATGTCTCATGGCAGCAGTCAAATCATTAGAGATAACAACCATAATCATGTGGTGGGACCTATCAACCTCTAATGGGACTGAAATGCTACTTTTAAATTATGCAGAAATAATTTTTGCAGACTTTTTACTCCAGATGAACATTTTATAAAAGTGCCTGAACTAAGCCTGCAATATGAATGTGATTCTCGGGAAAAGGTGAGGAGGGGAACATCTAGCTGCAGAAACAAATTCTCCTGAGTCCTGAATGTTGAAACCAACACTGGTTTTCCTTTTAATTCTTTCAATTTGCTAAGATAAGTTAGCAAATGTGCTACAAATTCTGCAAGGTGACCACCAGACCAGTGCAGCCAGGCAGGCTGTGTGGGGAAGCACACTTGAGTTTCTTGGGGTAAAATTGAGTTGTGATAGCATCCAGATAGCATCTCTGTCAGTATTCCTTGTCCATATAGTTCTTTCTGCTTTCCTGCCAAGATACCTGTGTGCTTTAAATGCCTAAACTTTGGTTTCTGGTGGATCACCTGGATTTTCAAGCTCTTCAAGCATTCTACTGCTGTGTGTAGAACTTCTGAGAAAAGTATCTTTCTGTTCCTTGACAAAGATCTCAGTATTACTTGAAAAAGTAACTCAGCCATACAATACAGGATTTTTCAACACCTGTAGCATGGGATCTTTGACTTTAAACAAAAGCAATAATTTTCTTCCTCATCTGTGTCAGTTAAGTCTGACTGAGCTGGATGCTACCCACTGGCTATGGCTAGCTTTCCTTGGCTGCACATATGGAACCAAATCATTGCTGCTGTGGAATTGAATATGTAGATCTGTGTGTGTCACACACATGCATACTGAACACACAGAGTATTAGGGAAATATTGATCTCTTCTTGATCTTCTGCCTCATATGAAGAAAACAGGGCAATTCACTGAGATTTTTAAAAATTCCTCAGTGAGGAATTGCCCAAGTTTGATGCAGATTGTGTGTGAAGAGGCATTTGGACCCTGGAGAAGCAGCTGATTCCTGTGCAGAAATGTTTGCTGCAGGAAAACCAAGGGGCACAGCTCTGTGGTTTTCTGAGTGACTGCTGAGAAATGCAGGACAAGCAGCACAGAGCAGTGGCACAGGCTGAGAGCACTGGGTTAATGATCCCGGGTGTTGCATGGGAGCTGATCCTAAATTTAGAAGCTGGGCTCGGTGTGGTGCAGCACTGAGCCCTTCCCTCGGCAGCAGAGGGGCTGGCACAGAGCTCCCACTGCAGGACAGTTCTGTGTCCATTTTCCACTGCACAGGATCCCTGTGGGGGATGCAGGGCTGTCCATGGCACAGAGGTTCCTCGGAGCTCCTGTTGGGGTGACCCCACACAGCCAGGGCAGGGCTCAGAGCTCTGCACAGACCTTTCAGGCAGTGGTGTTACGGGCTGTTGTTCCTAGGCCAGTGGAGCAGTTTGTGTAGTAACAGCAGGGGCACAGAGGCAGCCAGAACTAAATGGGCAGCGACTCTTTTGGAAGCACATTTATTACTTTTTTAACTAAGTGTCCACAGCAGGTTTTTTTCCTCTTGCTGAGAGTAAATGTAAAAATGGATGGGCAGATGGATTTTGGCCCATGTATCCCTTCTGATTGAAAAGTGAGGCTTTTGTATACACTGCTTTAATGAGTTTCTTTGCTTTTACATTAATCTGACTGGTATTATCCCCTTTATTAATAGCTCTAGACAGAGAGATACTATGATGAAGTCTAATAGGAAATGCACTGAGTACTGTTTCTTCTAAAATATAATATGGGAGGGGGTATGCAAAAGAATGTATTTTTGCTAGTAGACTAACTTCTGAAAGAAACTAAGCACAAGGGATTAAAATGAATCCAACTAATTCAGTAAGACATTTAGAGTTAGTATTTAACTGTTGATGTAGATTCTGTGTGGAAGCAACTAAATATTTCTTCTCTAACTCACATGTGTCCTAAGCAGACATTGTTGCAGAGTTTGTCACTGGCTAATGGAGTATAATGAAGTGCAAAACATATAACACTAGTATTAATTCATTAACACTTGTAAATTTGTAAAGCCAAATGTACCAAGCTAAAGTCTTTAATCATTTTTATAGCTGATGGCATTAAACATGTTAAACATTCATATTATCAATAAAGGATTTTATTTTTAAGATGTGCAAATTGCTTAAGGACGTGTTTCGGGTTTGGGGCTGCCCAGCTGGAAACAGTCCTGCTGGTGGTAATTGGCATCTGTGCCCACCTGGACCCTGGAGCTTTAATGGAAGCTCTGAAATGTCAGAGGAAAGTGAATTTCTTGGGAGTGCAGTGTATCCTGAGCAGTGCTGGCTGCTGCAGCCAGAGCGTGTTGCTGCTCCATCTCCACGCAGCTGCTGGTGCTGGAGGTTGGGAGGTGCCTGGGGCACTTGTGCTTCAGGTGGCACAGCACACTCTGGATGCTCTGGCTTTTAGGTATTTTTAAGTAAAAACAGTTTTCCTAGAGTTCCTCTTCGCCACTTTATATTAAATTAATATAAATTAGATATTAACTTTGGGGTTGGAGAAGGAGATTCCCCAGAGGCTCAGACAGGATGCAGCCTCATGGGAATTCCCTGTGCCGCCGAGGAGTGCAGCTCGGGTGTGAGGCAGGATTCAGACCTGGCTGCAGGGAAAGCTGCTTTATGCGGGGTGCAGCCTGTGCATGCACAGAACATCACCCGTGGAGGGCTGGGGCTGCTCCCAGTCTGTCCGTGCACAGAACCATCACCCCTGGGAGGGCCGGGGCTGCTCCGGGTGCTCGCTGCCCTTGTGCAGGGCAGAGCCCGCAGCTCCTGAGCCTGCCCTGCTGAACCTCAGCAGTGACCTGATTTTCTTATCTTTCCATCCGTTCAGCTGAACAGGTTTTGCAAGAGCCTCGGAAGAAGCTCTTTGTTCATCTCTCCAGGCCTGATGACATCCCCGCGGTGGTGCCGGTGCCGGTACCAGCCGAAAGCCGCCGAACTGGTGCTGCTTCCTGCCGGGACAGCCGGAGGTGAGAGCCCTGCCCGGACAGGAGCTGCTGTGGCCCAGCCACAGCCCTGGTGGCTTTTTATAGCAGCGGCGGTGGCAGGTCCCTGCCCAAGCGTGGAATGCCGACAAACCCTCGGGTAAACACCTCCATGCTGGCGCCGAGCCGAGAGCGGCACTACCCGGCCCGGGGGGAGCCTGGAGCCCATGTCCAGCGGGATGAGCCAAAGCCAGTCCTGATCCTTGTCCTGGGCCTGCTCGCAGCTTTCTGTGCACGGCACAGGAGGCAGCTCCTGGGCACGAGGCGTTCCTTCAGCCCCTGAAACGCACCCGTGCCAGTCCGGTGTGAGCGGGGCGAGGAGGGGAAGGGAAACGCAGGGCAGGGATGGATCGGGGCAGGGCAGGGATGGACAGGGCAGGGCAGGGATGGATCGGGACCGGGAAGGGATGCTCGGGACAGGGAAGGGATGCTCACTGCAGCCCGGGAAGGGCTCGTCCCGTGCGCGGCGCAGCGGGGCCGCTGGAGGGCGAGCGGCGCCCGGGAACGGCAAAGAGAAGGGAACGGCAAAGGGAAGGGAACGGCAAAGGGAAGGGAACGGCAAAGGAAAGGGGCCGGGGCCGCTCCATGTGAGACCGAGCTGGGCAGCGGCAGCCCCGGCGGGAATCGGGGCCCCGGCGCTGGGCTCGCACCTGGCAGGGAACCCCCAGCAAGGGCAGATCCGCCACAGCGCATCCCTGCTACAGGACACCCCATCGCACGGCACCCATCAGCGGACACCCATCACCGGACACCCCCATAGCAGGGAATCCCCCGGGAAGCGTGGCTTCCCCCAGATGCTGCGACCAGGAAAAGCTCTTTTACTTTGCCGTGCGTTCAGCCTGAGCTCGAGGCCGGCGCCTGCGGGCTCGGTTTGTTTGCACAGCCCGGCCCCGGCTCTCCCCTTCCCCGGGGTGCACACGGCCAAGGAAGGCTTCAAGCGCTGAGTGTTGTTGTGATAAGTTTTCATGCTGCAGGTTCAGCACAAGCAAACATGCCAAGGAGCTGAGCTCTGCTTACCCCGTGCCCTGCCCGCTGATTCCGTCGCTTTGATAACCCCGGGGCGCCGGCCGGGGAGCAGCCCAGCACGGCAGGGCAGGGGAAAGGCCCTGGGAAAATCGCGCTCAGGGCGGCATCTCTTGGGATGAAGGCAGTGAAAGCAGCGCACACGGGGCTACATTTGGAGGTTGAGACACCTCGTGCTTCGGCTGCAGTTCTCTGCTTCCAGCTTGTACATCCTTCTGGCATTATTTCCTGGTCCTGCTCCATGCTGGGTCCCCTGCTTGTCCCTGAGTGCCTGGAGGGAGAGGAGCGGGGTCTCCGGGGAGTCCTGGAGGAGCAGACAGACACCCCTGGGTCTCCGGGATGTCCTGGAGGAGCAGACAGACACCCCTGGGTCTCCGGGGTGTCCTGAAGGAGCAGCTGCCCACGGGCACGCTTTGGCTCAGGCACAGCACTCGCGGTGTTTAGTGCAAGGTCCCACGGTGACAAACAGACCAAGACAGGGACAGGGCCCGGCCACGAGGGAACAGGGGCAGAACCGGTCCCACTGTCTCCCCTACAGCCCGCAGCAGTTCCCGGGGGGTTCCTGGAAATCCCTTGGAGTGCAGCCTGCCCAGACCACGGTGAGGCTTCTGGAGCACCGGGCTGGGGCAGCCCAGCGTCCTTCCCGGGCACAGCGCAGGGACAGAGGCTGCACGGGCAGCCCGGCTCTGGCACACACAGGGACAGAGGCTCCGCGGGCAGCCCGGCTCTGGCACACAGAGGGACAGAGGCTGCACGGACAGCCCGGCTCTGGCACACAGAGGGACAGAGGCTGCACGGACAGCCCGGCTCTGGCACAGCTGCCTCTCGTCTGCACGAGCCTCACGGGCAGAGCGGCCTCGGCCGGGTGATGAATCTTTAGTCACAGAGGAATAGGCAGAGCCAGCAATTAATAAACCCGAGGCTCAGGCAGGAACAGGGCTCTGCCGTCCCCGCCNNNAGTGCCGGGGGCTCCGCCCCCCCCGCCGTAAACATCGCCCTTCCCTGCCGGCGACTCGGGATGTGCCGGCACGGGCGCGGATGGTCCCCAGGGAAGCAGGGTCAGCTCTGTTTGACGAGGAGGAATCACCAGCGGGAGGATGTTTGTTTTTGTAGCAGCTGGATGTGTCTCGGGGAGGGATGGGAACGTCTTCTGTCACTCGTGGGCCGGGAGGAGGCAGGCAGGGCAGGGATAAAGCTCCTGACAAGTTTGGACTAGCAGGCGAGTTGATTAGCTGAGAGATGAAAATTCACAGCTCGGCTCTTGCCGGGGCCGTGAGCTGCTGGAGAGATGTTTATGTTTGGGGAGAGCCCCCCGTACCGCTGCCCCTCGGCCCGGCCCCGAGCCGGCGGTGCCCGGGCACAGCCTGGGTGTCACAACCACGGGTGTCACAGCCGCGGGTGTCACAGCCACGGGTGTCAGAGCCGCGGGTGTCACAGCCACGCATCCTGCTTGGAGTTGGGGCTGTGGGGGACAGAGAGGGATGAGGGGACCTGGGGCAGCCCTGTGGGAACGAGGGGACCCCAATTTCTCCAAGGCTGGGGCTCGTGCCATGGGCACAGGTCACCGCGGCCACCTGAGCACCACCAGAGCAGCCTGGACGTGCCCCGTGTCCCACCGCCGCTGTGGGCACCGGGCTCTGGGCACCAGGCGCTGCCTCGGGCGCTCATTTGAGGGGAGGTTGACGGAGAATCCCGGCCTGGCAAGTGCAGGCACTTGTCAGCTGAGAGCCCGGGCTGGGCTGCGTCTGATGGGACCGATTAGCCGATGATAGACAGAGATAAATGCGTACAGCTGGAGGCAGAATAAATCGATGCTATATGTTGTATAATTGTCTTGAAAATAAGGTAATGCCGGGCTCTTGGAATGCTTTGATCTTATCAGAAAGACAAGGAATACACTAATGGCTTTAATTAGACTTCGGGGATGAAATGAATTCAGCCTCCTGGGTGAGCTGGTTTCTGGAATTGACCACTGGTGGGGATAGAAAGGCTTTAATCAGATTTAGGCTCTTTAATACCCACACTAGTGTGTGTCTGCATGTGTGATACAGACCTGCTGCTCAGGGTATTTTGGTGGGGGCTGTGCTCTGTGCTTGGGCTTCAGTACCACTGAGAGCCGTGTTTCAATGTTCTTTTCCAGCTGAGTTTAAGCTCAGCAGAAGCCACTAGTTTTATTTATTGACTTCTAAGTTGAAAACAACTTGTCAAAAAGCAGAGGGAAGCTGGGAATCGTTTCGTTTCCCAGCAGCAGGATCACGGCAGCTGATCCAGCAGCAAAGCAGCAAGCTGGTCATGTATTTGACTGTTAATTATTGCATACACTGGCTACTGTTGAGCGAGGGAAGGCTTCTTGTCCCTCCAGGAACGCATCTTTGTGCTGTCCCCGAGAGCACTCGAGCGAGCAGCATTTAGCGCACGGAGGATGAGCAGGGTCTGACTCAGCCGTGACTCACGGGGGAAGGCGCCGCTCCTGCCCCGGCCGATGCGAGCAGGGGTGGGGATGTCCCAGCTCTGCGGGGGCTCTGCCTCTGCTCCCCCTGCCCGTGTCAGGGCCGCGTCCCCGAGCGTCCTCTGAGCAGCAGCAGCAGCAGCAGCAGCCAGGAGGGTTTGGCTGGGCTGGGATTTTTCGGAGGCTGCACCTGCCCTTCCCTTGGTTATTTCCCAGCAGAACTGGAGTGCTTGCTAAGCAACAGCAGCCCAGATGCTGACGCTAAACGTGCTGAGGTTATCCCTCCTGGGCTGTGTTTGTGCCTTCCCTGTTGTAACTACAGACTTGGATTATTTTGGTCGGTTGACATTATCTGTTGTGCTTCCCTTATGTTAATTTGTTGGGCTTAGATGAGCTCCTGAAAAGGATTTAATAACAAGAGCTGCTGCCAATGAAAGCATAACCTTGTTCAACACTCAGTGAGCAGCCAAGCCCTCGGAACGCCGAGCCTCCAGGCGTGGCATCACCTCTGCTAGTAGCTGAGGTTTCGTGTGAGCACAGGCAGGAGCACAGCGAGGTCAGCGGTTCCCCCAGGCAAAGGAGGCGGGTCCCAGCTCTGCCGGGCCATGAGCCCCCCAGGACCACCCTAATGGAGCCACAACTCAGCCTCATGCAGAGGGCTCCCAGTACTGGGCAATTCTGGCTCTAAAGCAGGGCCATGGCAGTGGCCCCCACATTAGGGGAGCGAGGATGAGGCCCCTCCTTTCCCAGATCCCCAGGGATGCCTGTTCTGTATCCCTCATCCCAGTGCGGGGGTGGCATCCCCCCCCGGGGCCAGGGACACCCTGGTGCATGTCCCACCCCCAGCACCGCCCTGACGGGAGAGGAGGATGCGGGAACGCCAGGGGAGGAAGGGCAGGAGCTGCCAGGGCCAGGCAGCACCAGGGGCTGTCCCCCCACCCCACCCCACTCGCTCGGTTGCCCCAGGATGTGAGATCACCCGTGTGTGTGGGAAAGCTCCTCACCTCGGCACAAACACACACATGCTTAGTAACATAATCTCTTAAAAGCAAAATCCCAGAAATTCCTTTTTCTTCGTGGAAAATGTTGCCTGGGGGAGAAGCTCATAATGAAGGATGAAAGCTTAATCCTTGA
>VXBI01009823.1:875241-894341 GCA_013397375.1 Toxostoma redivivum
AAAAGCAGGGATTTATCAGGGCTTCAGTGCAGGACACAGCAGGGATTCTGTGAAGACGCTGAACCGACTGATGGACACCCTCCAGAGCAGCCAGGCTCTGGGTGTCAGCAGATGTGGCTGCTTCCCATGGTCAGGGTGGGGCTGACACTTCACTGACCTGCCCTTCCATCAGCTGAGGCATGGGATATCACAGAATTAGGGAATCACAGAATATGCTGAGATGGAAGGAACCCACAAGTCCAACTCCTGGTCCTGCACAGCACAACCCCAAAACAGGAAACAAGGGATAGGAAGTTTCTAAACACACTGAAGGTGGTTTAGGGAAAGACATTATGAAATGCAATTAAAGGTTTTATAAAGCATCCTGATCACACTCCTTGGCCACTGCATGATTTTGATCATAAATCAGAAAATGAGCTGCAGAACTGAAGGGAATGGTCAGGAGGGCAGGGGTTGGTGTAGGATCAGTGTGGACATAAAAGTGAGTTTGTAACAGAGACCAAGCCATGACTGGTGCACAGTCAAGCACCTCAAACTTTGGAAAAACTGATTGCAAAACGCACAAGCAGTGAGTGCAGTGCGAGCATCGTGAGTCTGACGTTTGGCTTCTCACTGCCGAGCTGCTGGTCCAACAGCTCACAAGCCAGAGGTCGAGATTCCCTGCTCCTCCTTTTGATATGCATCATTCTCATTTTTCCGTGTAGTTGGACACAAGAAGGAAAAAACCCGCTCAGGATCAGGCGGCAGGGCGAGACCCCGACTGTAAGCAGAGCCCCTCCCTGGTCTGGAGGCTGCCCAGGCTCACACCCGCCCAGCCCCGGGGAAAACGGGACAGGGAAGGAGCCGAGCTGCAGTTGGGGTGGACACCAGGCTGTGGGGAGGTGCTGAATGTGACAGCACAGCCAGGAGCTCTGTCCCCGTCCCCATCCTCATGGCCATCCCCAGCCCCTCCCAGCCCCCATGCCTGGCCCGGCTTGGCAGACGTGTCTCCATCCATTACCACTTCATGCAATGGAACTGGCTGACAATGGGCTCGGAGGCTGCCAAAATCCAACATCAGGGCTGCAGATGTCCCTGGGACCGGCAAGCCCTGCTGGAAGATCCCTGTGGAATGAAAGGTTACCCTCAATTTGCTTCAGATGCTGCTCGCACCGTCCCACAGCCATCGCTGGAGGAGGGGCCTCCATCGGAGCAAAGATAAATCCTGCTCTGCCTCCAGACTGTTATTGTCTCCTCTGGTTCAAATTAAGCGACTGGGGTCATTTTTTATATGTTGCCATTTGTCTTTTACCTGAGGGCATTGCAGAAAGGGAAGAAGAAAAGGTGAATCTAGCACGAAAACAGGGAAGGAGCAGAGTCTTTAGTAGACAATTAACCGAACTGACATCCAGTTCTCCCTGGAACATCAAACTGCAGATTAAATGCAGGCAGACACAGCTAATTCCTCGCCAGTGGGTCCAGGGATAAATCAGCACCGGTGGCCGTGGCTGCAGGGATCCAGCCCTGATCCCAGGATGTCACAGAGGAGTGGGAGCCACCCCCTGCCAGGCTCACACCAGCACCCCCAGTTCAATATCTGAGAGCCAGGAGTGAGGCAAAGATCCAGCCCAGCAACCAGAGGCTCAGGGTGACACCAGTGCCACCACCAGAGGCCACCATGCAGTTGTTCCAGGCAGCTCAAATGCAACAGAGAACACAAATTCTCCTCCCAGCCTCTGCTCCACGTCCCCCAGTGCCAAAGGGCTGAGGCTGGAGTCCTGGCTTCAGCAGGCATTTAAAATGCTGGGTGCTCTATCAGCTGCTGTATTAGAGGCAAATGAGCTGCAGGAAGCCTCAGGTGAGTGAATTCAGCACCGTGGCACATGGAGAGCCCTGGCAGGTGAGCCTGGCCTTTTCCTGATGTTCACATCAGCCTGGCTCACCCACATGGAGAAACTACCTGGAAGAGAGGCAGAAAAGGGGATCAGTGCTCATTCCAGCCTGAAATGCCACAAAACCCCAGCCATTGTTTGCCCTTCCCAAGAGTTTTATAGGAACATGGAATCATTAAGGCTGGAAAAGACCTCTGAGACCATCCAGTCCCACCATTGTGTGCCTGTAGGAATAAGCAGGTCTGGATGAGTCCCAAGGCCCACGTCCAGAAGTCAGGAGAGGCCAGAAGGAGGCTGGGAAGGAGGCTAGAGCCTGTCCTGTCCTGTCCCTGGCTGCAGATGTATTTTGGGGGGTGCTCACAGAGCCCTGCTGCTCCCCAGGGTCACACTCAATCCCTGTGGAATCGCTGGTGTTTGTCAGAGCCCTCCTCCCAAGGGCAGCCCCAGCTAGGACAGGGCTGAGGGGTTTGATTTCTGCTGGCAGGCTCCACACACACACACATTGCTGTTTTTATTCATTGCTCTTGACATGTCTTCTGCCCCACTGGGCAGACTTTGGGCTCGGCCCAGAGCCAGTGTTGGGGGGTAAGATGTGAGCTATTTTCAGATGGTTTATAAAATTAACATCCCCAAGGTATCCTGATGATTGCCAAGGTGAAATCAGTGTCTGCCCTGGATGGTTTCATTGCTCAGTGACCCCTTACATAAATTTCCTTTTCTTTTAAAGCAGGGAGATTTCCACTTCCAGCCCAGCTGGGCACCCCCCAGCCCCCTGCAGCACCCAGACCCTTGCCAGCACCGTGTGGAAGGAGAACCTGAAAACCCCACCAAGCTCCCCAGGCACCTGCCCTGCCCTCCTGCAAGTGCATCAGGGAGCTGAGCTGAGGCAGAGCCCCATGGTGCCACAGACCTGGGGATGCCCTGGCACACCTTGCCCTGAATTTTCCATACTAAAACCAAACCAAAACAAAACAAAATTTCAGTGGAAATACAGAATGAAATTCAGACCTGAAGCCTGTGATCTCTGCTACTTTTATCAGAACACAAGCAGCTCTATCCCAAAGCAGTCTCTTCTCAATATATTTGGTAAATTTATACCAAAATAAGTTTATATGTATTTAATTAAAAAAAAAATTTTCTCTTTGTCAAAAGCAGATGCATGTCATGTTTCCACTGAAAGAAAATGTAATCTTTTAGAAAATAAGTTTGATGAAAATCTGCTCCTCCTGCCCTGTTTGGAGCAGTCAGGGAGAGCTCCATCCCCACACCCAGCACTCGACCTGACTAACCACAAACCACACGCCTGCCTTGGGTCAGGCTCCTTTTTTCCAGCACTCTGATTATTTTTTCTCCTGGGGATAGGGCTGGAAAGGACTCAGCCTTCAGCTCAAGACAAATCCTGCCCTTTCAGTAAAGTGTAATAAACTTCTTCCCCTGACACATAGGAAAATGTTTTAAGGCAAGACTTTATAGAGAGCATCAATCACTTTGGAGGTGATGGAATTGCTGCAGAATTATAAGCAAGTCTGAAGTGTCTACAGAGGACTCTAAACACTGTCTTCTATTTATTCTCTGTGTCCTTTGTAAATGTAAACTTCTGTGGAGTTCAGAGGCCCTTCCGTCTCCACGGCCTGTCAATCCAGCACCTTTCACCACTGCTAAAATCACAATTAAAGAAAAGGGGGATTACAAAAACAAACACAGAGCTCACACGCACGGGTGATGGCTGCAGACTGTTGTGGGACCCTGCCCTGTGCCCATAGCTCCCACCCTGCAGGAACAGGAGCAGGAACAGGAGCCCTGCGCCCAAATCTCCCCACCCTACAGGAACAGGAACAGGAGCTCTGTGCCCAAATCTCCCACCCTGCAGGAACAGGAGCCCTGCTCCCCCTGGAGCGCATGGCCACAGCCCCACCCAGTCCTGGGTGCTCTGAGAGCCCATCCCCACCTCCCAGGGCAGCAGGGACACAACCACCAGGACTAACCCCAGACAGGACAGGGATGCAGACCCCGCTGGATGCAGGGCAAGTTTTCCCCTCGCTGTGCACGGGCAGGATTTTATCTCCCCCAGACTCAGCCAGTGAGGAAGGGTTACGGTGCCCTCCTGCATAAACAGCCCAGGGCTCTGAAAGGCCCCGAGAAGATCATGCAGAGGACAGGGCACTGACAGCGGGATGGAGCTGGGTGTGGGAGAGCCATCCCAGCTGGAATGCTGCTCAGGGGAGCAAGTGGGAAGTGACTTTTTCTTCCACAGAATGAAAAAAGAGATAAAAGCTCTATAAAGTTAGAAGATAATCTATATTAAAAACTTCGACAAAATAGCTGAAAAATTATTTTATACATTGAAATATTCCACAGCTGCTCCAGGGGGAAAAAAAGTCTCCTTTTATAACTTTCACGAGAGATTTCCTCTGACCCTGGAGGCATCCTAATCCCAGCACACTGGACACAGAGACTGCAGGGGGACAAGTTGCAGTGTTGTGTCCCTGCCCATGAAGGGTCAGGAATTAACTGGGAGCCTTTTGGTTATTCTCATTAGCAGAGGGTTTGGTAGGTACAAACAGCTCTACACAAAACTACACATCCACAAGCTAACATCAAGTTAAAGAGGGAAATTCCTGCAGGGGTCAATCCATGACCCGCTTCACCTGTGCCTGAGGGACAGCCCTCGCTCCCACCCCTGCTGCCTTGCTGGGCATTTGCTTTACCAGTCCATGTGCCACTGGCTCTTGCCAGCGTCTCTAGTCCTCTCCAGAGCCCTTTGCCCCAATACCCAGAGCAAAACGCAATTATTCCGGCAGAGAAGCAGCATTTTAGAGATTCCCCTGTAACGCCCTCCCTAAGTCCTGCAGACAGGGCAGAGCTCAGGAGCGGGGCACAAGCGTGGAGAGATCCCCGCGCACCGGCTGATGCTCACCGGGATCCCCATTCCCTGCAGGGCACTGCTGGGCTCTCGGAGCCGTGACCCGCTAGCCAGCCGGGCCGCTAGCCAGCAGGTAGCGCTGCGGGTCCGTCCCTGGCCCCGCCGCGTCCCCGCGACCTGCGGGGTCCGTGTGTCCGTCCCGAGCCGGCACGAGTGACAGCGAGCGTGGGGACCCGACCGGCACGGGCGGAGCTGTGCCGGGATCCCCCGGGCGGGACCCATCCTTCGGGATTCCCAGTTTGGGACTGGTGTGAGGACCCCCGGGCGGGATCCATCCTTCGGGATTCCTGGCCAGGAGCGCCGCTGCTGCCGGGTCCGTGCACTCGGGAAGGGGAGCACGGCCGCGCTCGCAGCAGGTCTCTTTCCTGGCGTGCTCCAGAATGCTGAAACATTCCAGCGGCCGCGGCATTCCGCTGCCTCCTGGCTGCCCCGCGAACAGCTGATCCCTGTAGGATCGCACCCGCAGCCTTTCCCAGGGCTGACCTGGAGCATCCCTGCCTCCCCAGCCCGCCCCGCGGCCTCCCGCCGTCTTCAGCTGCTTTGTTTGCACTGGAGAGTCGCTGGAGCAGAAGTGCAATTCCAGCAAAAGCTGGCAGGGAATCCAGGGGCCAAGTCCGGAGTAAATTCTGATAATGCTATGTTTACATCAGGAATTTCTTTGGCAGATTAATCACATGAATGAAGTAACAGATGGGAACTCGCTGGAGACACTGTAGCAGGAATTCCAGCGCAGGGCCAGGCTGGCAGCTCAGCCCCTGGAAGCGCCACTGCCGGGACCACCTCTGCAGGGAAGCGGGGATGAAGTGAAACGGGGATCAGTGCTGGGGAAAAGCAGCGCCCAGAGGGGAATTCTCCTCCAAGAACCAGTCGAGAGCAGCCTGGACAGCAGCCTGGACAGCAGCCTGTGCTTCCAAGGCTCGTGCCATCCAAACAGGGATGGGATTGAGGGCATCGTTGCAGGACAGGTCTCGTGCTCCTGCTGCCAGCCTCACCTGGAGGGGAACATACCGGAGACTTTATCTGGGAGCACATAAAACTCAGCTCTGGATTAGTCACAGCTCCCTCGTGTTCCTTCTGCTGGGGGACACGACTCTCGACTCTCACACAACTGCCTGTGCTTCTGTCAGCTCCAATAAACAATTGTTTAATGCCACAAGGGGAGAGGGGGCTTCCAAACTCCATCCAAAAATACCAAGTTTTAAGGGTGATATCCTCTCCAGCTCAATGGCTCCATCTCTCCAGCCGTTTGCCAAGCAGCACTCCTGGGAAGCAGGGTGTGAGGGCCGGGATGACCCAGCACTAATGAAGCTCTGTCCCCCTGCCCGCTGCCCCAGCACCCACCCGCATCCCCCAGCTCGCCAGGCCCGCTGAATCACGCACCATTAACATTCTCACTGTGACATCTCCAAAATACTTCAGGGATAAATTGGTTGCTGGCTGATTTGCAAAGCATTTAGGCAAAATTATTAGGAGGAAGGTTGGTGGGGAGCCAGGAGCTGGACCCCGAGGGAGGCTGCATGCCTGTGGGTCACTTGGATGCTGAAGCCGTGGCCTCGGGGAGCTCGGGCTGGGCCCCACAGGCTGAGGCGTCACACGCCAGCCAGTAAACATGGCATAACTCACCCTCAGAAAGGGCTTAAGGGCCCTGGCGCTGTTGGATAAACAGAACCAGGCTGAATGCACACAGCGCCCTGGCACAGCCCTGGAGGCATCTCAACATCTTCACAGGACCCCTGTGACTGCCAGTGGGGACCCAGAGCCCAGAGCCCAGTGCCACCCCACTGCCCGCCCACAGCCCTGGGGCCTGGGCACGTGTTGGTGGGCAGGATTCCCACAGTCAGGGGAATGGGTCAGCAAAGAAGCCAGGCAAGAAAGCAAAAAGGCCTCAGCATGTTCTGCATGGCCACAGCTCCACATAGCCCTGCTCTGCCACAGACCAACAGCACCCATCCATCTCCTGCCCACCCTGCCCCGAGGTGATGTGGAGTTCTAGGCCGTTGGAGGGCTAGAAAGCTGTTGCTGGAAAACCTGAGATAGGAAGAGAAATGTCGCCCCAAATTTATTGTATTTACTTTCTCCAGTGTTTTCAGAATTTTTTAGTCTTCAATAGTTTATATTATACACATTTATCAGCTTTCCTTCAGGCTTTTAACCCCAGATTCACTGTCTCAGGTTATAGTGGAAAGTGATGAAATGGGCATTCCTGGAGCATCTGCTCAAGGGAAGGGTTGTGGCCAAATTTAATCAAATGGCCAAAATGAACCCAGTGCAAGGCTGCTGCACAGTGAAACCTTCAGTATCCCTGGCACTGTGCACTTCCCGTGGATCTCCACACCCCCACAGTTGCCAAAAGCACTCACCTGTTTTATTACCAGCTCTATCTACATATTCTTGTTCATCAGCACTGGATTTTTAATTTTTTTTTTTCTGTGGAGAAATAGGCAAACCTACATGTTATCAAAAATATTTGCAACTAATATGGCCTTTCTGTAGGAATCTTATTTTTAAAGAGCATTTTCAACCCTCCAAGTGGCACCAACCCCACCAGACCGTGCCCTGCCCGCGAGCTCCAGCCACGGCAGGAGGGCGATAGTCCCCGAAACAAGGGGAAATCACACAAATGAAAGGAGGACGTGAGCAAACCCGGCATTTAAATCCCGGCAAATGTATAGGTAATGAGTAAATTAAGTCCCCGGCTGTGATCTATTGAACAGCAGAGCCCCAGAGCGGACAATGGGATCAAAGGCGGAATTGGGCCGTGCGCTGGCCGGGGTGCCGGGCTGCGTGCCCGCCGTGCCCGGGGCCCTGGGCTGCTCGGCGCGGCTCAAAGGAGCGCACGCAGCCCTGCCCAGCTCCCCGGGGCGGGACACAATGCGGACACAATGCCCAGGTTTGTGCAGCTCGCTTCCAAAGGGAGGGAGGAGCGCGGGCCCGGAGCGGAGCGCTCCCCGGGAGCGGATAATGCTCGGTGCCGCTGGCAGGATTAGCGCGGAGCTGAATCAGACCTCGCCCTAACAGGATTACCCTCTGGGAGCTCCAATGGAATACAGACACCCTGCCCACGGGCAGCCCCCCCGCTCTCCCCGCTCCGGCTCTCCAGGGGTTTTGAAGCCAGGATAAAGCGAGGGGCTGAGCTCCTCGTGGGTGCAGAGCAGCGGGCTCAGCGTCCTGCCCGCTGCAGGGCACTGACACAGGCAGACAGGGACGGGAGGCAGTAGGTTTAAACTGAAAGAGCAAGATTTAGATTCGATGTTAGGGAGAAATTATTTGTGCAAAAACACCCTGGCGTTTCCCACGCCAGGTTTCCCAGAGAAACTGTGGATGCCCCATCCCTGGGAGTGTCCACGGCCTGGCTGGAGGGAGCTTAGAGCAAACTGGTCTAGTGGAAGGTGTCCCTCCCCACAGCAGGGCCTGGAAGCAGGTGAGTGAGCTTTAAGTTCCCTTCCAAGACAAATAATTTGAAGATTTCTATGGTTCAGGCTCCTCTGCGTTCCAGCTGCCCCCAGAGCACCTCAGCAGGCAGGAGCAGGAGGCTGCAGCCACGGCAATGGCTGGAGCTGGTGCAGCACCCTGTGCCACCCAGCGGCAGTGTCCCCGCAGCAGCCAGCTCTGCTGACACCTCGGTGGTGTCCCAGGTGTCCCCCCTTGCAGCAGGGACAGCAAGTGGCAGTGCTGGTGGGTCTGGGATCCCATCCCAGGATGTTGGAGCCCAGAGCCTGCCCTGGGTCTCACAGCCTGCAGGGCACTGGGCAGGGAAGATGTCCATGGTGACAGGTACCCCAGCCCACGGCAGGACAGGAGCCCAGAGCCTTCACTGCCAGGGATGAGGGCCCTGCAACCAACGGGGGTCTTTCAGTACTCTTTAGTAACTCTGGATCAAACCTTCCATTTCCATGGAAACACAAACCTTTAGGTGTCCAACCTCAGGGTCTTTGCATTCCTCCAGAGAGGCTGGATGCTTCTCAAGTCACACTCCTCACCCACCAGAAGCAGCTGAATAACCAGGTCAACAGCAGTGCCTGCATTCAGCTCAGCAAGAGGCCGCTCTCATTACATCTCTATTTCCTTGAAAAGTGGATTTGCACCAGACCAGACATTTTTAAGGTACGGGGAAGCACCAAGCTAAACAGAAATGCACGTTTTCCAGGTTAACAATGATTTCCACCTGCTCCAGCCTGGAATCACCACAATAGCTCCTGACAGCAGCACACAGGTTATCAGAGCAAAGGCTGAAAGCACAGCTTGCTGCCCTGACTCCTTGTTGGATTTCTGAGAGGCTGGCAACTGAAAAGCTGATCCAATTTATCCACAGTTCATTATCCAACATAGCATGACATTGGGACACTCACAGACATAATCCAGCTTCCTCCTGCCTTGCAAGATGTATTGACCAAAGGCAAGAAAACAGAGCATTAATAGCTCTCTGCTGTGCAGCTGAATCTGGGCAGCAGCAATGAGATTCTTTGGGCTATTTCTATCCCATCTCACACAAGAGTAAATCAGAAGCTGCTACAGACTTTCATTAAATTTCTCCCCATTAATACCAGCATAGCAGAGATCAGAATTTGTCCTTTTTTAATGTTTTTCTGATATTTTAAAAAATGCTAAAACTCTTCAGCTTCTAGCTGAGCTTAAGATAAAAGTTAACCTCTGAACCAGAGCAGTATCTTTCATGTAAGGCACAATACAGAGAGGGCTTTTTACAGCAGGTTTTGCTCAGTAATGTGTGTTTCAGATTGCATGTTCCCCCATCCTCACCCGACTCTGGGAGCCAGGGTACAAGGAACCACTGAACTGCACAAGAAATTTCCGAAGGTGGCAAGAGGGACCAAGAGTGGCCATGGAATGAGACTGGCCAGGACTGAGTATGAACCTTGCTCCACCCCTGGAATTCTTCTGAGCCAGTCTGGACATGCCATGGAGCACCCTGGTCAGGTGGAAAGTGTCCCTGCCCAGGGCAGGGGGTCAGAACAAGGGGATCCTTAAGGTCCCTTCCAACCCCAACCGTCCTGTGATTCTATGATCAATAAGAGGAAAAGAGGCCCTGTTCTCGACCCCCTGACCACCTGGACCACACACAAGTGACCATATTTTATGCCTCCCCAGAGCTGGCCAGCCCTGGCTGCTGCCCTGGCAGATGCCCCACGGCAGCGTGAGGGCTTTGTAATAACCTGTTATCTGATCTGAGCTCTCTGGCCTTTCCTCTCTAGTCCTTCAAACCCATTCAGGGATGATGAGTCACTGAAGAAGCACTTAAAATCCATCCTGGATGATAAGGTTAGAGCTATGTGTGGAGCATTTCCTGCCCTAGTTTGGAGTTAGGCTTGGGCTCTCCACACTTCCCCACTTATTCCACCTTCTTTCTCCTTCCAAATTCCCCACCATGCTAAGCTTCAAAACCTCAAGAAGTTCAGTGGAGATTTGTCAGGACCCAGTGACCACGCTGGGCTTCAATAGGGAGCAGGCAGCAGGGATGGATCAGGCTTGGGGAGGCACAGCATTACCTGCTTCAAAGGGCACAAAAAACCTGTGGGAACTTTAAAGCTGCTGCAGTGATGCACCAGCCCAGGAGCAGCCCCTCACTCGGCTGAGCAAAGCAAATAATTCCAACCCCTCCTTGTATGGCTCCTTTAGACCTTTCACCATCCTCACGTCCCTCATTTGGACATCCTCTAACAGCTTATAACTTACACTGTAGTGCTCAAAGGTGCACCCAGGACTTGAGGTGAGGCTGCATGAACGCCGTGGGGCACCTGTGCCAGGGTGGGTCACTGCACCCAGGAGCAGGTGACCCCTGTGTCCAGGAGCTGGGCTGTCCATGACACCCAGGAGAAGGTGAGCCTGTGTCCAGGAGCTGGGCTGTTTGTGACACCCAGGAGAAGGTGAGCCTGTGTAAAGGAGCTGGGCTGCTCATGACAGCAGCGTGAATCCAGGCACCCATCTGAGCGACTGCAGTGCTTTGGGTCTCAGGAAATCTTTACAAACCACCACACCAATACCCATGGCTCACAGCATGCCCCTCACTATCAGCAGTGCAGGATAAGAAATTTGCCTGACATTAGTGAAATGATTATTCTTAATACTCAGACACTGATCATATTCCTGAGGAAAAGGAAACATAAATCCCTCCCTGCACTGACAGCAGCAGCCCGCATCCCTAGATAGGAGAGAGCTAATTAAACCTGGTCACTCCAGCCAAAGCCCAACAGGGTGTTTGTACAAGCTCTGCGGTCAGAGCATGTGCAGGATTTGGCCCTATTTCCCCATTTTCGTTAATCACAGGGAAAATTCTCCACTTAGAAACAATGCTAGAGATAAACCTGATAGGGATTTTTTTTTTCTCCCTTGGCCACTTCCCACTTGGCAACAGGGATGAAGTTCTGCCTTTGCAAAACATTTTGGAACCTGTTTCTGTTCCAATTCAGAATCACCCACCCCAAAGCTTTCCAGGTTATCTGTAAAATAAAACCTAGAGAAATGGATGGCTTGAAATGCTTCAAACTGATAAACTCAGAATACATTATTTTAACTGCAACTTTTGTTTGTGTTATAAAGCACAGTGAAAATGTTAAAATCCACAGAACAAATAGCCATTGGAAATGGGAAATGTTGTCTTGAAATTGAAGAAATAGAATGTTTTTGCCCTGGAGACCACCTTCCCTTTCCTCCAAAGCCTGACAGAGTTTCATGAAACATTTCAATTTGATGTGCTGTGTTTTGGGGGGAGCTGAGCTGTTTCTGCTGGGGAGGGTAAGGAGAAACTCCAGGAGCAAAGAAAACAGCTGGAATCCAGACAAGGTGCACCGGTGCCACGGAGGGAGCTGGGCCCCAGGGCTGGTTTAGGCTCGGTTTTGGTGTCCCTGAGCCCCATCCCAGCTGCTCCAGAGCAGGCAGGGCTGTGCCAGGGAAGGGGGAGCAGGCAGCCCCTGCTGCTCCACTCCTGTAAAAACCCACCTCAAACCCTTCCCTGGTTATAAATAAAGCAGCCACTGACCTGGGAGATTAATCAGTGGGCTGATGCCTCTGTGTGATGTCACCTCGTGTTTTTCCACAGGCCTGTCAAGTGTCAGCCCGTGGGATCTGCCGGTGACAGCCGGGCCGGGAGCGCAGCATTTGTGGATTTGTGGATTTATGGCCGGCTCCTCCCCGGCTCTCCCGCACACACAATACACAGATGCCTCTGCAGGATGATGGAAACCGGAGCTCTCAGCACACTGTGGGTATTTTTAGGTGTTATTGCACCATTCCTGGCCTTTGGTGACTTCTATGACTAACACAGCTGGATTTGCAGCCATCCATCTGAACCTGGGTGCTCAGGCACATCGAGCTGCTCCAAGAGAAGCCTGTGGGTCTGTGGGCAAGGGAGGCAGGGATGGAGCCAGGTCCAGGCTGATGCCATGCCATGGGATGGATCTTGTGATGGAAAACCAGTTCGGGAAGGCACAAAAGCTCCTGGTTGGGAATCCAGGTCTGACATCAGAGTTTTGGTTTCACAGTTTGACCTTTACTCCTGCTTGCAGTCAAACCTGATCCCCTTCCCACATTTGCCAGGCAGGAGCTGCTCGGCTCCAGCCAGGCACCAGTGGGCACAGGTGGGAGGGGAGGATGTCCCCACAGTGTCTGTGCCAGACAGCAAAGGGTTACACACCACAGGGCTGCACGGCGAGGCACTGCATGCCCACACAGCAATTCATCAATTAATCTGAGAAGGAACAAAGCAATTAAAACTGGAAGCAGGGGATAGACTACCTAAGCACAGGCTGTCATTCTGCTAACAGGGCTCCTTGTGCCTGTTTGTTTGGCTGCTGTTTCTATGGAGGTGGGGCCATACTGAAGGGTCAATTCGTTGCTCTGGTTATTTGTATCTATCCAAAATGCATTCTTAACCTCTCAGAGCCTGGGGAGACAGCCAGGGGCTAACTGGGGACTGCTCAGCTTTTGGGAGCTGTGTTCCTTTGGGGATAAAAGACTTTCCTACCACAGCCAAGTGCTGGAGCCACCAGGACTCAACACTAATCCCGTGCTCACCTTTGCTGAGCCAGGTGCAGCTTCAGGGGGCCCTGGGCTCCCGTGGCCCTCATGTCCTGTGCTGTCCCTCAGCAAGAAGCCCCTTACTGCCCCAGAAAGGAGCCCCTATCCTGTCTCCAGACAGCTGGAGCTGCTCCTGAGCATCCTCCTTGGCACAGTCTGGGGAATGTGGGGGTGCAGGGCCAGCTCTGCCCCAGCATGGAGCAGCACTACCTGCCTCCAGCCCACCTCTCTCCTGCAGCTCCACTGGTGCCACTGCACTGAGCAGTGACAATGTACAGCACCGTGTCCCCTGCTGTGCTGTGGCTGGAGAGGAAACGAGCTCGATGGAGGCTGCAGTCCCGGCAGCACACAGCCCCTCACCAGTCCCTTCTCCACAAGTCCAGGAGCTTGGCTGAGCTGCATTATCAACCCCAAAATAAGTTCCCAATAAATATGTCTATAACAGGGCTCTGCTCCCTCAGGAAAAGGGTTTCCCATGAGGTGAGCCAGCCTGGCACTGGAGGCTGTCCCAGGACAGTGATTTTTCCCCCGGGGTTTGGGATGGCTGTGATTGTGCAAGGCTCCCTGGCAGTGCCCAGCTGGGAGGCACAGCAGCAATTCTTCTGCCACCTCTGCTCAGTCCCTGTGCCAGGCACAGCCCCAGCATCTGTGCCTGCACAATCAGAGGTGAACCCAAGATCCAGCGCTGCAGCAGGACAGACAGCTGGAGAGGGCAGGGGAGGGCAGATCACACCGCCTTCCTCCCCATGCCAGGATGGGGTGACTTCTGCAGGGCAGGGCTGGATCTGGTGCCCACCAGATCCGCAAACCTGTCTGAGGGTGCCTCGAGCACACTGCAGCTCTTTGGGGCAGGGAATGCTACAGACTGGCGTTGCCCATGCATTTACTCACCCTGCTCTCCTTCTCAGGCTCTGCACTGCCCATGGACTGCTCTCTGCCTCTCTCCACAGCTCTGTGTGTGACACTGGGCCCTGCAGCAGCTGCCCCAGCTCCCTGGCATGACCAGTCACCACCTTCACACCCAGAGTCAGTCTGTGGAATGACCGACCTGCTAAGAAAATAGAGAGCCCGTTCCTTTGAAGTTAATGAATTGTGAAAACCTTTGAAAGCAGAGCCTTGTTTATTTACTCACCACAGCTCATGTGGATGAAGCACCCAGACACCCTGATCACTGCTAATTTGAATGGAAGATCAAACGTGAGACTCTGCCCAGTTGGAGGAGTGAGAGCTGCCCTGGCCTCTTCACTGGCCAATGCAGGGAGAGCCTCGAACAAACCCAGGGCAGTCCATGGGCTGCCAGCTGGGATTTGTGGAGAGCAGCATCAAATAATCCACCAGGCTGACAGAGAAGTTCAGTATCCTGGATGCAAAGCTCTGACGTCCAGCCTGAGCGTTTCACTTCGACACCAAAATTCAGCTGTGATCCCTCCTGCAGACACCCATCCCCTCCCAGGACTGGCACTGCTGCCTGCACTGCTGCCCCTTGCTCTCATCCTGAGTTTCACCCCGAGCCAGAGGTCTCGTGCCCAGCCCCACATCACAGCCACATTCACAGGAACATCGCGCTTGTCACCTCCTCCCTTTCCCTCCCCATGAGAACAGGATGCAGAGTGCAGAGGCTCCTGTCTTTGTGTAAAAACAGCCCAGGAGCAGAGAAAAGCCCAAAAACCGGTCACAGCAGAGCATCCAGCATTCTGCCCACTGTGATGGGTCTTCGAAACAAATTCACAGCCTTCCAGAGTCTATAAATATCAGCCTTTTCAGTGCCACCGCTTTGGGGATAAGCTGTAATGCAATATTCTGTGTGGGCTCTCGGACAAAAGGACAGCACCCCACCAGCACCAGCTTTCTGTCACTGCAGTTTTCTGAAGTATAATTGGATTATAACCATGTGTGAGCTTCTAGTCCCTGTTTCTGCCAGGCTGGGGAAGTCGCTCTCTGATCTGCACAACAGGAATAGGAAGGATAGAGCAGAATGAGCTGAGCTGGCTGCAGGGGAGGGGGTGGCTGAGGGCTCTGGCTATGTGGAAAGGACTTTGGTAGATAACGGGGTTTACAATCCCAATAACTAATCAGGAATATCAGGAAAGTGCTGACAATTAGAGGTTACCAAAATGCCGGCTCACCTCCATGGTGTGGAAGGACAAGCCAGGGACCGCATGGGGAAGAGGGAACTGCCAGGCAAGGCTGGTCTTCACCAGTTGTCAGTCACCAGTTTTAGGGCAGTGAAGGGAGGGAGAGCCCAGGGCAGCTCAGGCACAGCTCTCCCTGTCCCACAGCCACAGGTGACAGACACACCTGAGCAGAGAGAGAAGGGAGAGCCCTGGCCAAATCTGTGCGAAGGGCTGTGCTGAGCTTGGGCACTGGTACCCCATGGTGGCTCTTGCTGCGGCCATCTCCGTCCCAGGGAATGCGTATTCCCACTGCGTCCCTGTCCCCCAGACCGCTGCCCGCAGCTCCCCGGGCACCTGTGGGGTCTGCAGCGCTTCCGCCCCATGGCTGGGACTCTCCCGGCCGCCCCGCACCGGAGCCGCCCGCTCCCGGCCGGCCGATCTCCGTGCGCCGCCCGCCCCGGGGGGGCACAGCTCCGGCGGGCACGGAGTCCCCGGAGCCCCCGGAGCCCCCGGAGTCACCGGAGCGCGGTCGCCCTGCGCTTTCCCACCCAGCAGTGACACCTGGCGGGGGCGAGCGCGGGCGGAGCCGGCCCCGGCCCCCGCATCCCGCATCCCGCTGAGTCNCGGGCGCGGGGGCCCAGCCGGGGCTCGCTCAGCAGCGCGGAGCCGGCGGACGCGCCGCGGAGCCGTGACGGGCAGTGCCCCGAGGGGAGCGCGGGCAGGACCCCCTTCCCCGGTCATTTCTCCGTCTGCACCCCGCCCCGGAGAGATATGCTCAGCCCAAACCGCCTGGAAGCGTCTCCTGGGATTGCCGTGGGCCCCGGGCGTGCGGAGTGCGGAGCCTTCCCTCGGACGGCGGGCGCGGCCCCCCGGCTTTGCCTTCCCCTCGTCCTCCTCCTGCTCGCCCTGACGCCCCGCGCTGANTGCCTTCCCCTCGGCCTCCTCCTGCTCGCCCTGACGCCCCGCGCTGACTCCTCGTGGTGGTGAGTGAGGCCCTGCAGCGCCCCGACGGACCCGGGCCCGCGGCGGGAGCTGCGCCGGGCGCGGCCGAGGGACGGAGACGGGGATGGGGACGGGGATGGAGATAGGGATGAGAACGGGGTCAGGGTGGGGACGTGGATGGGGATGCGGACGGGAAAGAGCGGCTAGGGGTCGGGGCAGCACCGCAGGAGCGCAGCGAGCCCCGCAGTGCTGGAGCCGGCGCCCAGCGCCCGACGTGCGGGAGCCGGCGGGAAGCGGCGGGGCTGCGCGGGCTCCACCTGCGGGCTCCCAGAGCGGAGCGGAGATCCGAGAGGAGCCGCCCCGGGGCCGGTACCGAGGCTTTCCCCGCTCACCGCGCTGCTCACGGGCACCCCGCGCCCCGAAAATGCCGCCGCTCCTTCCGCGGGGTTGGGGCTTGCCGCCGGTTCTGCCGGGGAGCTCTGACAGCCATCGCTCCCCGGCACGGCGAGGAGCAGGAGGAGCCCCCGGTACGGCCTGGGCAGGGGAAGCGGCACAGCTTGGGTCCCCCGATCCGCCCGGATCCCACGGATCAGGGAGCTCCCGTCCCTGCGGGCTGCCGGGCTGCCTCCACAGTTATTTTACTTTGCTCCTGGAAAGGGGAGAAGTTGATGTCCCCCTTCCTTTAGATAAGATGAGGCTTTGTAACAGACAGAAATGACACCATAACAAAAACCTTCTTGAAATTAGTCTCCTCCTGCCCCGGTTCGTGTAACAATGAAAATTCATCTACGCAGAATGACAGTAAACAAGGATCGAGAAGTTTTCCAAGCGACCCTGCGCTGTTTCAGTAGTTCAGCAACACTGGAAAAAAATAGTTGGCTGCAGAAAAGTTCTCAGTGTCCCCCACCCTATAAAATCCTCTCTAATCTTGTGGAAAACAGCGTTTCCCATGCCAATCTCATCATCATTAACAGATCACGGTGGACGAGGCAAAACTTAATCAAGTTCAACCCGTCTGCCACTGAAAGAAAACGGTAGTTTCTGGGAATTCTCAGCTACCGTGGAGCACTCTGTAAGGGGCCAGACCACTTAATAGTCATGCAGATAGCGCAAGTATTGCCGGTGTTTGGGAGCACGTCTGGGCGTGTGGCAGCCCTGGCCGGGCTGGCATCCCCAGAAGAGCGATCGCAGGCTGAGAAAGGCGGGTGGGAAAACCGTGGGGCTAGGAGGGAGCGGGGAGCAGAGGGCACAGGCTGCGAGGGCAGCTGGTGGCAACCAAGCACAAAAACAACTTCTTCGATAGACCAGAAAATGCTTTGAGGGGCAAATGGAAAATAGAAAGAGCAACGCTGTTCACAGCAGTGCCCAGAGGAGCTTTCCCGAAGCCTGGTCAGCTTAGGGGAACTGGAATCACTGGGAGAGAAAATGAGTCAGTGCTGGGGAGTCTCAGGTTGATACAAGCACTGATCCGGCTTCCAGAGCCAGCTCTGCCCCAGCCCAGCAGGGCAGGTGAAGGCAGGACGGCTTCTGCGGCGAGGTGAGGCTGGTAAAACGTGAAAAGCTGAGGAAGGAAGGAAGGGACAGGGGAAAAGTTGGATTATTCCCATTATCGCGGGGGCTGGAGAAAGAGAGGTTGGTTAGAGCCGAGGAGTGTGTGCATGGGATAACATGGCTGGGAAAAAAGGAGTGGGGCAGCCACAGCATCATCTGCTCGGAGATGGGCAGGTCTGCTGACACACGTGGATGCTGCCTGAGGGTGAAAATTCCTTCTTTAGGAGGAGTGTTAAAACCACCCATTTCCCCTGCTGTCGTACCCCTCTGCCGCGGTCTGCCCTCATTCCAAGTGCGTGTCGCTTCCCAGCAAGCGGGAGGAAAACCAGCCACGTTTTAAGCCTCGGTAGCTGTGGCTTGTTTGGAGGAAGCTGGATTTAGCTCCCACAGCAGTTTGTGCTCTCGGCTTGCAGGCCGGTCCCCGGCTGGCAGCTCGGGGGAGCAGGGCAGGGCAGCCCTGGGGAGCTCGGCTCGTCTGGGGCTGCGCAGCCCCACGGCACAGCCCGGCATTTCTGCCAGGCAGCACTGGTCCCAAGGACCTTAAATACGTGACTTTTAAAACAAAAACAATTAGAAATGGAATATATTAAACTCTTAAGGGTCACACTTTCGATTGAACTTTCTTTTCTGGAAAGCAGAACATTCCTAAGAAAAGCCTAAATTGAACCGAGTGCTGTTGTGCTGGACGTGTCAGTTCTGATAAAATAGCGTGTTTAGATGAAATTGTGTTTTACTGAAAATGGTTTCAAGCAGCTGTGGTTTGGGAAAAAAGTTATTCAGTAATTTGCATAGGTTTCCAAGCACATCTTTAGCACCACTGATATTACAGTAAATACATTTTGTGATGCATCATCGTTCCTTATTTTAATTATTATTGCCAAATTCTTCTAGGGATTCACACACAATAAACTTGTGGAACTAGAGGAAATGCTTCTCATTTCCAGAGTCAACTTTTTAAGTAGTTTAATAGGAAAAACTGGGTCCCCTCTGATCACAGTACAAGGAAAGGAAATATCAACCAAATGTTTCTTCTAAACAACTGCAAATTATTAATTTTCAGTGACGTCAGGCGTGGCCCAACCGTCTCACATAAAGGCCAGGAACTGGTGAACTTTGGCGTCCCAAAGAGTGGCTGTGGGTGGGTGGGTGTGCGTGTGCTCGGGGCACGGGCACAGGGGACAGGTTGGGGACAGCGCGGTTGTGGCCGGGCTCCGGGGCCACCGCCACTAACGGGGACAGCGGGTGGCTGTGGGGAGCAGCACCCCTGCAGAAACCCTTCCGAACTCCGGAGTGTAACTTAGCAACAAAATACCAGCTGAAACACAGACAGAAATTAAGAAGGAATGCAACGGGAAAATCCCTAAATCCCGTTTACACTTGCGTGCGCTCGGCGGGGAGAGCAGCACGGTCCGGGGCTGGCAGGGCTGTGCCCCGAGCCCGCCCGGCCCCGAAAGCGGCCTCCGAAATTCCTTTGGAAAGATTTGGGAGATTAGACAAATGTTGCTTATAAACATAAACTGTGCAATAAACAAACTTGCTGTAAATAACTAAGTAGAGTTTAGTCGCTATTGAGAGCCCAGCGAGCTGTTCTGGTGTGGAAAGGCATTCTGAAGTTAAAGGTTTGGTTAAAGGAAAATGTTCACAAAGCCCTGTTTGCCCCCCTGCATC
>VXBI01009823.1:898650-962742 GCA_013397375.1 Toxostoma redivivum
GAGGGAGGGAGGGGATGCAGCACAGGGATCCACAGCTCAGGGATCCACTGCACAGGGATCCACAGCTCACAGATCCACAGCTCACAGATCCACTGCACAGGGATCCACAGCACAGGGATCCACAGCTCAGGGATCCACTGCACAGGGATCCACAGCTCAGGGATCCACTGCACAGGGATCCATGGCACAGCCCCCCACACCCAGCTCCTGGCAGTGAGCTCAGGGGAAATGGGAAATGGGCTTGGGATTGCTCACTGACCAGCAGGAGTGACCCTGCAGCATCCTGCAGCCCGGGGGGGCACAGGGATTGTGCCCGCCCCTCATCGAGCTGGACAAACCACTCTGCACTTGGCAAAGGGTGATGCCAGGGCTTTCCTCACCCTCAGAGGCAGCAGCAGCTGGAATCTCTTAGGGCAGGGTGGGGGACTGTCATCCCCACATGCACTTCATTATCCACTCCCTTCTTCCCTGCTCCCAGCTCCTCCTTGCTGCTTCTGCCTCTCTCCTCCCAGCCCTGAAGTCCAGGCCTGAGTAGCCTCCAGCATCAGAAGTTTTGTCTCACAGGCTTTTCCAAACTCAGGGCTTGGGTTTTGTGGGTTTTTTTTAAGCTGGAAAAATGCAGATTCCCCCAGAGTACAGTACAGCAGAAGTGTCCCACTTCCAGCATGGCTTCATTTGTTTGAAAACAAAGTTCTGATAAGGCAGCTGGGGACTTCTCAGAATATCCATTGTCTTTCCCACTACAGTGTTATTAAAATGTCACAGATTTTGAGAAATAAAATTAGAAGGGATGCTTTCATCTACCCAAAACAAATGTTTGGGTTTTTTCTTTCCCAAAACTCTGCTTGGCAGAATTTTTTGATGTTCCTCATCTTGCTCCATTTCAGAGTAACTGAACCCAACTGGAGCATTTCTCACTGAGTGGGAGCTTTTGTCTTTGCCGAGATCACCACAGTCTTTCCAGGACATGGGAGGAATTTTCCCTTCAGTTGTGTGTTAGATTTCAGTACATGAACTCTGATGGAATGCTGTAGGTACTGCTGTAAATCTGCTGCCACAGGGACATGCAGGCGACCCTGGCAGTTCTGGGTGCTGCTGCAGGAGCTGCTGTCCTCACTGCTCTCCTTCCACTTTCTCCAGCTGATAATGTTTGCTCTGATCTGGGTATTTGGCAGGAGAATTAAGGAGAAGTAATTAGCTTCCAGTGTGAAAAAGGGAGTGCCTAGTGTTTATCTTGTCTGGAGGGTTTCCCTTGATCTCGGTCTCCCAGGGGATGGTGTTAGTGCTTTATCCATCACTCTCCAGTCCGGGAGGCAGCTCTGCTGCCAACTGCTGTGTCCCAGCCCACTCCACTGCTGGGACTGGACACCAGGGCCCTGCTGAGGGGGCCCATCACAGAACATTTTACCTTTCCCAGCTTCCCCAGCGACACTTTTCCCCAGCAAAGGGGAGCTTTGGCTGCTTCTGGAACCTCCCTCTTGCAATCTGCTGCCTCCCAGCACCTCCTCCCTGCTCTTGCCTGCACAGGCAGGGATAAGCCAGCCATGCCCATCCTCGCTGGGCAGGATGAATTTCGGGCTGGGGACCTGACCATGGTTCCTGTAGGAACTCCGAAGTAGATGCCCCTGGGCCCTGCCCTGGCCCCCAGGGAAGGAACAGGCTGCTCTCACAGTCTGGGGCTGCTCTCACAGTCTGGTACGAGCCAGGCAGGGAAACATCCACAGTCAGCAGTGCTCGAGGAGCTCCTGGTGGCTTCTCTTTCCCAAACAGCTTCTGCTATTTCTGTGTTCCTCTGCTTCAGGATGAAAGGCTGGTGAGTGTGCCTGTGACAATAATGCTCTCTGCCCCTTGGAGTCTGGGCTTGCAAAGCCATGGGGAGCTGGGTTTATTATCCTCAGCTCCAGCCCGAGATGAACTTGTGCTTCTGCCAGCATTTAAACAAAATATTTTAAAAGAGGGAACAGATCCCATTGCTTTCTGTGCTCGCAGGGCTTTCCTGAGCCTGGGAGCTCTCTCTGGGGTGGATAGAGAGAACTGAGAGAACATGTCCAGAGAGAGACAATGAAATATTGTCCAAGTTATTGCTTTTTATTATTATTGAAGGAAGGTTTTTGCTTCTAGTTTGGAGGTTAGAATAAAATCTGAATATCACCCAAACCTCATCCCTTCCAGCCAGAATCCCAGCTCTGTGCTCTGTGGCAAAAATCGTGCTCAAGCACAAGCAGCCAGAGGGGTGAGCGGGTGCTGCAGGCGGGAGCTGACTGGGATGGAAAATTCCACGTTGCTGCCATTGTCCGGGATGGTGTGAGAGTGCGGGGCAGAGCTCAGGTCCCTCCCCCGTAGCGGTGGAAAGCTGCCCGTGGGGCTCAGCCAGGCTCTGGCAGGCTGCTGCTGTCCTTCTGCTCCGAGTTCTGCTCTCTCCCCGCTGCTGCAGGGAGGGGACCGGGACACAGGCGAGAGAGGAGCCACAGCTCTGTTCTACCAGCTATGGAGCTTCAGGGCATGACAATAAATGTTCAGGAGAAGCACAGAGAGGAATCGACAGCTGGGGGATAACGGTGTGAGTAAGGAGCGCTGCACCAAGATGTGAAGGCTGCTCCTCTTCGTCCCTCACCTGTGCATCCACAGGTGTCTGTGCCGCGGGCATTCCTGACAAATGCAGGCAGGAGAGGGGGCAGAGCCTGCCCGAGCCGCGCTGGGCTCCACCGGACTCCATCCTGCTGTGTTCAGCACAGGCTGGCACGTTGGGAAGAGCCTGCGAGGGAGGTTTTGCACATCAGCAAGTTTCTCTGCTGCTGCCCCAGGAGTTGACACAGCCCAGGCTTATGGGAGACATCCCATGGCCCACAGCACCCAGAGCTGACTGTCTGCTGGGGGCACAGCTCCACAGGCTCCCTGCTCCCTCCTGCAGCCATGCACACGCTGAGAGCAGTTCTGCTTGAACCTGGCTGCTGCATCTCCGGATTATTTTATTTTAAAAAGACTGTGATGGCTCAGCTGTGCCCTGTCCCTGTGCCCTGCCTGTCTGAACCACAGCCCCAGGCAGCCCCATGCCAAGGGGATGCTGCAGGGGGGCACGTTGTTGTGTAGAGACACTCTGGGCAGAGCCTGCAGCAGCTCTGACACAGCTAGAAAGGAAAGAGGGAAAGCTAGACTTCCACGTAAGAGCAAGCAGGGTGAGGACCTAGAGTCACTTGGTTTGCTCAGCTGGAGAGGAGGAGACAGGTCAGACCTCATTGGGGTCTGCAGCTTCCTCCTGAGGGGTAGTGGAGCTCTGACCTCTGCCCTCTGGGACCAGGGACAGGACCCAAGGCAATGCCTGGAGCTGTGTCAGGGGAGGTTTAGGCTGGATGTTGGGAAAAGGTTTTTCTCTCAGAAGGTGGTCAGGCACTGAACGGGCCCCCCAGTGCAATGGTCACGGCCAAGGCTGCCAGAGCTCAAGAAGTGTTTAGACAACGCTCTCAGTCACAGGGTGGGATTTTGGGGGTGTCCTGTGCAGGGCCAGGGGTTGGACTGGATGATCCTTGGGGTCCCGTCCCACCCAGGATATTCAGTGGTTCTGTGACCCCCCCCTCTGCAGGCAGGGCAGTAAGTGGTTCCGCTCTCTCTTGCAGGTACATCGGGGCCCTGGGTGCGAGGGTGATCTGTGATAACATCCCTGGGCTGGTGAACAAGCAGCGACAGCTCTGCCAGAGGTACCCTGACATCATGCAGTCGGTTGGGGAGGGAGCCAAGGAGTGGATCCGGGAGTGCCAGCACCAATTCCGGCACCACCGCTGGAACTGCAGCACCCTGGACCGGGACCACACCGTCTTCGGCCGGGTCATGCTGCGAAGTAGGTCCTGCCCTGTCCCCTTCCCTTCCCAGCTCCTGGGCCTTGTCTTCCTGGGAGAGTCTCTCCTCCCACTGGGCTGCCATGCCCGGTGGCTTGGATTACTCCCTGAGGAGAGCTTTGCCTTTCCTTGTAAATTAATCAAGTAGTAATGGGAGCAGAGCACTGCGTTTGGAATAGCTGCACCAGATGAGATGGAGCAGGGGGAGCACTGGGGGAGAAGGGGGAAGGAGGAGACACCTCCAGAGAACAGGCTCATATGTAAACAGTAATGGGATATATAAATATTTGGAGAGCAGGGTTGGCCAGGACTCAGCAATTCACGTGGGAACTGGCTGTTCCTCACATGGCAAGGGAGGCAAGGCACAGATGCAGCTCCAGTCCCTGCTTCAGGCTCCCAGGTGGAGCAGGACCGTGGCTCTGGGGCAGGTGCCAGCCCTGCACAAAGGACTGGGCACGGCCCCTGCCCAGGAGAGACCTTCCCAGCCCAGGTGAGGGTCAGATATGACACAAGCATGAATGCACCCAAGGAACAAAGAGGAAAGGCACGAGGGGACAGGGGTGGGGTGGTCCCAGAGCAGGAACAGCATCGTGGGCTGCAGCTGCCCCGGGAGTGCTCTGGGAGCAAACAGAACCTGCAAGCCCAGCACAGGCAGCAGCACTGCAGGACAGATGCTGCTGCATTCGTGACGTGCCGGGAGCATGCAGCCATGTGGCCTCCAAATGAGAAGCGGCTGGAGGAGTCTCTCCGCCCGCAGCTCGTATGGAGCACACGTGAAGGAGCCGGTGAGTGGGGGCTGCTGCGAGCTGCCGGGGGGATGGGGCAGCTGCCCCTGGGGGACAAGCAGCAGAGCCACAGGCCCGAGCTGGCTGGAGGGAAGGGACTGGAATGCTGAATGCAGCATTCACCCTGCCACGCTGCAGCCTGCCTGCTCAGCCTCTCTGCTCCCATCACGGCACCTTTTCTCCTGCCCGCATCCTCTCCTGGCAAAGGATGGGGAATGATGAAAGCTCCTCGCCACAGCCCCATCCTGCGAGGCCCAAAGAGAGAGAGCTCTGCAGCCTTTGAAGTTGCTTTCAAAGGCTCTCCAAATGAAGACTAACATGGTTTTGATTTGCAGCTTCTTTTACAACATTATAAAAACAGCTGCGAACTTGAACCAGAGACGTAAAATAGCAGGCAGCAAGCTGTGCTGTGTGGGGAGAGCCGAGCCTGGCAGGGCTGGGGCTGTCCCTGTGCTCTGTGCAGTGCCAGGAGGGAGGAGAGTGGCCCTGGTGGAAGGGACCTGGTCTCTGCACCCCAGGCATGTACCCTGAGCATTGCAATTCCTCTGAAGGGCTCCAGGGAAGCCGAGGCTGGGCACTGTGGTTAGCAGAGTTGGCTGGGCTTGGCTTGCTCACTTACAGGATGGTCTTGCTCCCCATGCCCTGGCTCTTCTCGGGCTGCAGGCGCTTGGCACAGCCTGGCACGCTCAGCCCCCGTCCCTGATCCCGTCCCTCTCCCCTGGCAGGCAGCAGGGAGGCCGCCTTTGTCTACGCCATCTCCTCGGCCGGGGTGGTCTATGCCATCACGCGGGCCTGCAGCCAAGGGGACCTCAAGGTGTGCAGCTGTGACCCGCTCAAGAGGGGCCGCTCCAAGGACGAGCGCGGGGAGTTCGACTGGGGCGGCTGCAGCGACAACATCAACTACGGCATCCGCTTTGCCAAAGCCTTCGTGGATGCCAAGGAGAAAAAGGTGAAGGATGCCCGGGCACTGATGAACCTGCACAACAACCGCTGCGGGAGGATGGTGAGTGCAGCCCCTGAGCACAGCCCAGCCCGCCCGTCCCTGGCACCTGCAGCAGGGGACTGGGCAGCCACAACAGCTTGGCCAGAGAAACGGGACCTTGGGCAGCGTGGGAGGGCAGTTCCTGCTGTGGGTGAGGCTGGAGGCTGCCCTGCCTTCCCAGGGCTCCCCTGCCCGCTCTGCCCTAGGGAATGGCCCCCTGGGGATGGCAGGACCTGGCTCACCTTTGCTCCTGTGTCCTCGCTGATGCCGGTCCATGCACAGCCCCACCTCCCATCCCACACAGCCAAGGGCTGATAAGCTGCACCAGCAATGAGCAGGCACTGGTGCAGTATCTGATGCCCAGGGCCCACTGTCCTTACCCATCCCTCTTCCCACAGGCTGTGAAGCGCTTCCTGAAGCTGGAGTGCAAATGCCACGGGGTCAGCGGCTCCTGCACACTAAGGACTTGTTGGCTGGCAATGTCAGATTTTCGAAAAACAGGGGATTACCTAAGGAAGAAATACAATGGGGCCATCCAGGTGACAATGAATCAGGATGGCACTGGCTTCACAGTGGCCAACAAGAACTTCAGGAAGCCCACAAAAACAGATCTGGTGTATTTTGAGAACTCACCTGATTACTGCGTGATGGACAAGTCAGCAGGTAAAACCCAGAGCTCCGCTCATCACCCAAAAGCATTTCTTCCTCCCTTCCCAACCAGCCAGCAGCTCCCAGCCCAGCCTGGGGGCTCAGCTCCCCCACACAACCCCAGTCTTTGCAGAGGGGGTTACCCGGACCCAGAGTCCCCATAGCACCCCGCCCCTGCACAGGCAGGACTGCATTTGTCCAAAATCCCCAGGCTTTACACTAAGGCCCCAAACGCCTCAGGTTTCTGGTCATCACAGAAGTGGATGTTATGACATCTCAGAGCCCATCTTCTGCAGAGCAAAGCTCTCTTGAACAGGCAACAAAGAGCACAGAGGGGCTGCAGAGACCCCATCCCTATCTCCTACTGCTCTTGTGCTCTGGCAGCAGCCTACAAGGCTCTAGCTGTGGGTGTGGGAAGGGGGCCATGCAGATTGCCATAGACATCCAGAATGTTTTGGGTTGGAAGGGACATCAAAGATCATCTCATTCCAACCCTCCATCAGGAGGGACATGAGAGACACCAAAGCTGCATCCCTGGCCAGGCTTGTGGCATCCCATGTCCATAAAGCACAGCAAGTGCAGGGCTTGAAGCGGTGCCTTTGGGGACGCCACTGCAGCACGTGCTGTGACAGGAACAGTGCTGTGACAGGAACAAGGGCTTTCCCCACTAAAGCAGTGGCACCAAGGTCCCCCCTGCAGATGGAGACCCCAGTCTCAGCAGTAACCCCGCGGGTGGGCGGCAGGGAAGCGCTGGACACGGTGCAGAACGAGCCCCTGAGGTGCTGTCCCTTTGCAGGCTCCCTGGGCACGGCGGGCCGCGTGTGCAGCAAGGCGTCCCGCGGCACGGACGGCTGCGAGGTGATGTGCTGCGGCCGCGGCTACGACACCACGCGCGTCACCCGCGTCACCAAGTGCGAGTGCAAGTTCCACTGGTGCTGCGCCGTGCGCTGCAAGGAGTGCCAGGACACTGTGGATGTGCACACCTGCAAGGCGCCCAAACGCGCTGAGTGGCTGGACCAGACCTGACGAGACGGGAGCGCCCGGGGAAGAAGCCACTGCCACCCCCCTTGCAATTTTTTTTTAAAACCCTGTGCCCTGAGGGCCACGATGTTCTGGGAGCTGTAGTTCAACTGCATGGCTTTTATTTAATTCATTCTACAAAGCACTAAGGAAAGGACCGCAGTTCCCAGGAGGCACTGTGGGCCCTTCGATGTGCTCAGCAGAACTAATCCCCGACCCAGCAGGAGGCTGCGATCCTTGCTGAAACGGAACCTGCACAGGGACGCTGCGACCAGCACAGGCTCGGAGGAGGGACTGTCGGGACGTGATGGCTGAGGAATCCTGCACCTGCCCAGAGAATCTACCTTACAGTAAAGCTTCACCAGTGAAAAACACTAGTTCAGAATAATGCACTCTTGCAAAAGCATTCTTGCTTTTTCTTTTTTTGCAAGGCCACAGGAAAGGTGTTGTGACCCCGTGAGACAGTTCCATGGTACCTGTGTTTCCCTCGAGCAGACCTGGCACTTCTCACCAACCCCACTGAGAAAGGGTCACCTCTGCACGAGGCTTGTCCCTGTGTCCCCAGCACAGGGAGCAGGTGGAGCTGTACCTTTGAGCTGAACCCTGAAGGACTGCACAGAGACAAAGGCCACCTCTAGATGCTGGTGGACACAAGGGGCTTGAGAGAGCAAGTGAAACCTGTGAACTTACTGGTAGGTTCTGAAGTTAATGATACAGCAGCATCTCTGTACAAGTCACGTGTCTGTTGTGTATACTGCTTATTATTTTAAGTCAAAATTCATTATAAACCTGTATCAGAAAATTATGTCCTTTGCTTTTTGAATTCCTACACACTCAGCTGGGCATGTCCCCAGAGCAGGAACCAGCCCACAGCATTTCTCTTCCTCGCTGTCTGCAGCTCCTGCTGTCCCAAAGCTTCCCAGAGAGCTGAGCATCCAAAGCCCAGGGGAATCCTTTCTCAGCAGCATTCAGGACATGGGGATGCTCCATCCCCAAAAGTGTCCAAGGCCAGGTTGGACAGGGCTTGGCCCAACCTGGTCGAGTGGAAGGTGTCCCTGCCCATGGCAGGGGGTGGAACAAGGTGAGTTTCAAAGTCCTGTACCAGCCATGGTTCTACAGCACTGGGTCGAGCAGGAGATGCTAGATAAACTTCCAAATCTTTCCCATTAAAAAACCCCAAACACTCGAAACATAATCAACTAAAATTGAAGCCGATGAGAGGAGGGGAAGGCAGCTGCAGAGCTGCTGGTAGGGAGGTTACAGGGATCTACCTGGTCTGGTCAAATGGTCCCAATCCACACAAACAAATGAAATTTGTAACAGTTGAACGTGGAAAATAACTGACCCAAGTAAAAAGGAAAAATTGTCTTAATCATTGTAATTCCTGAGGCTGAGGGTGCTCCTGCAGTTCCCCCACCAGAGCTGGGCTGCACATTGCCCGAGGCAGGAAAAATGGGGTTCATGTTCCTAACACTGCTCAGCATTGTGCTAAGGAACTTTTCATGGAAGTTCCAAACTTACAACAATAAGAAAGGCCAAGTCAACAGGGACATTCACCTGCAAATACTTTTTGCTGGGATCTGCTTTACTGCTGCCAGAGGGCATCTCAGAGGTCTCCAAGGAGCTGGGGCTTTCTCCTGGAAGCAGTGAGATGTGTGGGCAAGAGGGAGCTGAGCAGGCAACAAGAGCAAAGTCTGAAGGAAGGTCAAAGGAGCAGGATGGGATTAAGGCAAAGAAGATTATTCTGCTCCTAAGCCACCCATCAGCTACTGCACCAAGAGCATCTCTGAATAGGGATTTTACTCAATGGCCCTAGGAAATAATAGTTTAAGTAGGAAGAGAAATCCACTTTGAAACCAGCTTTGATGGGGGAACTGCTCAAAGAATTAAAAGAGCCTGCCATGGGCTGGATTAAGCACCTTCCTCCATGCCAAACATGAGAATGCTCATGCAGAAAAAGGACCTTCAGCAGAGCTGCTGCAAAGCCACAGCTGAGCCAAAAGGCGACATCTTAATGGAGCTCTTAGGAGAATTACAGGAATCCCACCTCCCCCCTGCCTAACCTCTTTCAGAATTAAACCAATTCACTGACAGCACGAGAGGGCTGTGCAGCACCTTCCCTGCTCTTGCACTGGAGCTGGTGTTCTGGTCCTACAAGACACTCTGAATTTCGGGGAGAGACAATTTTCCCATCCTGGCTGTACTAAGGAATGCTGGCAGGTGAGCAGGAGGTCTGGGCAGGGCAAAGGCATCCCAAGCCAGAGCAGCATCCATCAGCACAGGCTAATCAACGGGAAGAGCTTCTCATTTACCTTCCTTACTGCTCCACTTACTTGCAATTTACCACTTGGAAAAAATGCTTGAAAAAAATTCCCTCAGCCATCAATCCAAGCCTCCCTCCCAGAGCTGGACACACTCCCTGGGCTGGGAGGGACTCAGTGCCTGGGGACCCGGGGTCAGCTGTCAACTAACACTTCTTCTTTTGCAGAGGACCCCTGGGGGTGTCTGTAGGAGATCTGTGGGCCCACTTGATGAATGACACATTAATCAATGGCTGCTGCCTTAATACCTCCTCCCCTTGGATGCAGATGTTCATATTTTAAAACAAAGAGGGAAACTCCTGAGGACAGGTTGTCCTGGGTTTATTGGCTTCCCCCCTTTCTAGTTTCATCACTGAGATGCTGAAATTGGATGCCTCCAGTGCTCTGTAGAGTAACCACAGCTGAGACAGGAATCCCCCCTAGTCCTGCCAGGCCCACCTGTGCAGCTGCATTCCTCTGTCACAGCAGTAAATAAGAGGAGTAAAAATACTTGGAATCAAGTGCAAGTGCTACAGAAGTACCTGGAGCAGCAGTCATGGAGACAGCCATGAGCTCAAGTGCACCTGCCAGAAGTGACAGTTTCTTCTGCAAAGGACTGTGCAAGGCTACACTCATTTATTAACAAGCAATTAGTAGAAAAACAACAAATTAGTAGAAAAACAACTGGAACAGAAATACACTGCTCAGCCAAAGCAGACCTCCAGTGCTTGTACAAGACAAGGTCCCAGTGTGAGCTGAAGGAAATTCAGACTGGTCAGTGCCCTGCTGCAAATGAGCCCCACAGAAGCTCCCCTCAGCACACTCGTCCTTGGCAAGCAGCTGTTTTCCCTCTCTAAACATTTCTGAAGCCTCCAGTCTCATCAGGGAACACTAGTCCCTCTCACAAGCTCCTCTTCAGTAATCTGCCTAAATGTGGAGCAAGTTCATCTTCTAAATATCTTCCAGTCAAAAGCATGTCTGCACTCAGGACAAGGTGCAGAATTAATTGCTTAATGAGCTTCTAGAATATATTACCTTCTCTGAAGCAGCTGGACAGCACACACAGGAGGAGTTAGAAAGCACTGGCAACATGGAATCATGGGCAGGGCCACGCACTGGACTTGACATCCAAATCTCCTTGTGGGTCTCTTCCACAGTCCAGGAGATTCTATGATTCTGATTTTCTCTATGTGGATGAGAACAGGCCTTAGCTCAGGTGCCAGCACCATTTTTTGGGATGGAGGTAATGGCAAGATCCTTAAGTTCTTGAGCTCAGCACTGCAGGTGAATGCATTGCCAAGTGACATCCCAATCCCAACAGCCCCTGTCTCCCCACGGGCCTTTCCTGCTCTCCTGGGTTCATCAAGGCACAGAAGGCTTTGCTCAGGCACCCGTGCTCAGTGTCATCCATGGGGATCACCTGCTGTAACAGGCCCAGCCCACGGGGCAGATTTTGGACAAACATTCACAGAGCCTGTCAAGATCCGTGTGCAAGCTTTCACATCCCATGTCCCCGAAGCCAAGTCACAGAGGGCTGCTCCAGCAAGCAGCAGGGGGTCACTGCTCTGGAATTACAGCCCGTGAGTCAAGGCAGGAGAATGCAATAGTCACACACTGTGTCACTGTTTTATAACTGATGAAAGCCCACAGCCAAATTAACAAAGAAATCAAGAGGTTGTTAGAGAAGGGTCCAGCCGACAGGCCGTGCTGTGATTGCACAACTCAGTGCACCCAGAGCAAAAGGAAAATGTTGCTGGCCAGAAATAACCAAAGGGGGAGATCCCAGAGGAGGAACACACTCATGGTAGTGGATGCACCCTCACTGATGCTGTAAGCAAGGGTGTGTTATCTCGCTCTCCCCAGTGACCACACTCACTGAAGATCCCACCAAAGAGCACACAAGAGCAGTCAAGGCTGCAAATGAGGAAAATTCCAAGCACATGAGCAGCATCCCTGCTCATGGTCTTGTCCCTCCAGTAAGGGCTGGGGCGTGCAGAGCACACCCAGCCAAGGAGGCTCCAGACAGGGAGGAGGCAGCCAGGAGCCAGAGCTGGAAACTGCAGCTGCCTTTCCTCTTTATCCACCTTTATTGTAAGATGGGTGAATTCAGAGCACAGAGAACACAGAAGCCCACTGTGATTGCTACTGTCATCCTGACATCCTGATCTGTAGAGACTTTTGACCCAAAAGCAGGTGACAACAGCTCATACAACACCTGCAGCCATCTAATTAAATGCAGACAAGAGGAGTCTGTCCCTTTTAACAGCAAAACAGGGCAGGCTGGGCACTGCTCAGAAACTGACAGAGGATGAATGCTGGAGAAGAGGTTTAGACTGGGTATCAGGAAAAGGTTCTTTCCCAGAGGGTGGCTGGGCACTGAACAGGGTCACCAGGGAATGGTCACGGCCCCTTGGCTGCCAGAGCTCCAGGAGCATTTGGACAGTGCTCCTCAGGCACAGGGTGGGGTCATGGGGGTGTCTGTGCATGGCCAGGAGCTGCACTTGATCTCTGGATACTGTGTGATCCAGGAACCCCTGCAGCTTGTACCCTGCTGCCCACAGTGCCCTCTGCACAGAGCACAGCACAGCACAGGTGTGCTCCTGCACACAGCACAGCTCAGGTGTGTCCTGCACACAGCACAGCACAGGTGTGCTCCTGCACACAGCACAGCTCAGGTGTGTCCTGCACACTCCCCAGCACAGCTCAGGTGTGTCCTGCACACAGCACAACACAGCTCAGGTGTATCCTGCACACAGCACAGCTCAGGTGTGTCCTGCACACGCCCCAGCACAGCCCCAGCACTCCCCACCACACCCCCATCCCAAACTGGTGTTTGGGACGTGCTGCTCCCCTCACTGCTCATCTCTCAGAGGGGGAAGGGCAATATTAATTTACGTGTGGCCGAGCCCCATACATACATCTCCTTCCCTAAGGGAGTCTGCTCTCATATTTAACCTCTTCATTCTGCTGGCACTGGAGGTGAATGATGCAGCTTGTGGAGAGGTGCAGGCACTTCCCTCTCCCCCTCCTCCTAGAATCTTCCTCTCACTTGTGGTCCTTGGGATTCACCCAACGTTTCGCAGGAAAAAAAGAGAGAGAAAAAAAAAGAGGACCTCTAGACAAGTATGCATTTAATAAGCAGTGAGACAAATAAGCTCCAGTTATCCCAGCAGAATTACAACACCAGAGAACAATTTTCTGCATTCCTCTGAAGGCCTGAAGGAACCCAATTGCCTGCTCTCAGGCTAAATAGGTACCAGACACCAAGTGCTCCATAAGCAAACAGAGCCCCCAAAGAGCAAAAATGAAATAAGTAAAAAGCTTCACATTACATATAAACCAGCCGTTTGCACCTTGTAATTAATGGACTCAACTATGACCTTTACACCCTGCCGTGCTCAGAGTCATGGATCTATGGGGCTTGGCACCCTCACAACAATTCCAGGATGAGGAGCAGGGAAGAAACATGCCTGGCCAGTGCTGGAGAGATGCAGGAAGGGAACTGGCCTGTGACAAATCTGGATGGAGAACCACCCCAGGGCCATCTCCATATGAATTTATCCCCATAACCTCAGTGACCAAGGTGTCTGACAGCATGAAATGTCCTTTTGCCACATACATACATGCATAATAGCTTCTAACAGGCATCTATTCCAAATTTTAAAAAATGAAGGGCTCCCAGCATGGTAAATATCTGCCAGAGATTATTCCCCAGAATTCTGATGTGATTTATAGCCCACATCAACCAGGGTTGCAATGAACAGACCTCATTACCCTGAAATATTTATGAGTCTAAACTGCCTCACCTCTGCTATAAGAGTTTTATTATTCTAACAGTGCCAGTAGGCAGTGGGAAGTTTTGCTCTAGCACCCACTGTACCACCATGGCACCCTACACTGAAATGCTCCCACTTCAGTAGCTACATGAAATCAAAAGCCAATAGCATGTCAGCATCAACTTCCAAGCAATGCCAGTCACACAGCATTAGGAGCTCTCTCAGTAATGTGTTAAATTACATTTGTGTCATCTCTCCAGATGCACATGCAATAAACTCCTGAATTAAAGATCTTTAGACACTTTTCATTCAAGTCAGTGGTAAGACAAGGCAAATTCACACAAGAATTCAGGTGCTTAATTTAATAGTTTTACTGTGGTAACACTTCCCCCTTCCTACCCTTCCTGTCCTTTTTGGAAAATGCTCCTGCAGAAGTCAGAGGTAGGCAGGAAGAAATTCTCTTCCTGGACATCCTGATCAAGAACCAACCTGCTGTGACATGTGAGACAGTGCAAGCACCCAAAACCACCCAACCACCCAAAAATATCTATGTGTATATACAGACACACACACAGCATAATTGATATGGTATTACTAAGGTACAGGTCAGGTGAAAGTCCCTGCTCCTAAGTGGCAAAGGAACACTTCCCAAAAGATGGACAATCCTGCTGGAAAATCACAGAGAGCTCTCCTTCCTCAAGAATTGCTGGCACTTCTAGAGACAGGAAGATTTTCATTACACAGCCTGCTGCCAGCTCTCCTTTCAGAACAAGCCCATCCCCTTGCTGTTACTGTTATGTCAGGGGAGGACAGTGAGAGAAAGCAGGTCTTGGGATGATACATGGGAGGCAGAGCTTCATTTATAACCCCACACAACTGCTGGAAAAGGTTCAACTTTAAAAAGCATTAGGCTGGTTACCTTATGGGCCCCTGCAGACCAAGAAGTAAAATCACATGAACACAACAGGCCTATTAATCACCTCAGTGATTCCAAAGTGAGAAACAGCCCCAATCACCAACTGGAAAGAAAGTTGAGAAAATTACATTCCAGTAGTTAGGTATCTCTAAAAACACTGGTAGTATCTTTCTGTAGGGCTTCCCTTTTGATTCCTTGATGAATTCAAATAGTTAACCTGGATTTAAGTCCAGTCAACAGAAATATACAGTGGAGGACAAACAATGGCATTTCTACCTAAACAAGTGTGTTTCCCTTCAGAGTTACAAATAAACTACACTTAGATAAGATGCAGAGGCGACTTTCTGCTTCATAGAACTTGGTTTACAAGGTAAAGAATGATTTGAAAATTAGAAAAAAAGAAAAATCATTAATTCTTGATCTTCTGTATAAGGAGGTATTTTAAGTCAATTCAAATGACTTGTAATTGACAATGCAGGGATTGTTTCAGAGAACACAGCAGGCTACAGCAAGCTTCTTCCATCCAGGATTCAGAAACTGGATTTATTCACACACCTTTGGAAGAAGCCATCAATGTCACAAACATTCACAGACAGTGGAGATCCAACGTGTAAAATCTCCCCAGTTCCTAGGGGTAAGTATATGTGCTTATCTGCAAAAATTAAGATGGGTTTTCATGTGCTCAAAATTAGCGTTTATCCACAAGCCTGTACTATTTTTATCACTTCCCCTTCTAAGAAGCCTGGGCTGACATGACTCTGCTTCCCCCATGCCAAGCAGCAGACCTGTGTGGGAAAAAGACTTTTGCTCTAATGGGAAGTGGAAATGGGAGTCACACCAGTCACCTCCAAGCACGTGGCTGCCACAGGCATCTTTTCACCTCTGCAGTAAACAAACCCTCAGGGCTGCTCTGCATGTGAAGCAAATCCTTAAGAGTTTTCCACATCTCCATTCTCTTCCAGTCTTCATATCAACAGTGACACTACTTTGGACTAACACTTGGAAGTTCAGGTCCCCAACAGACTCCCATGCAGATATCACAACACTTTGGGCAGTTTCAGAAGCCATCCTGTCTTTCAAAATGTTTTGTCTTGAAGAATAAAAGATGCACAATTAAATCTAAAGAAGTAACATCAAATAGAGGAGTTTACCATCTCCTTGAGCAATGCAAGCTCGTAAGATAGAGAAGAAACAAATCTTTGTTTGCACATTATAATCTATATTAAACAGACACTTAAGAAGTCAACAAATTCAATGTGTTAAGTAGCAACCTTTTAATAAAGAAAGCAGAACCATACTTTGCTGTTAACAAATATTTTGAAAAAGGCTTATAAAATTAAATCTAAGCCAAGTATCTGGTGCATCTGCAGCTGAGAAGGAAGCATCAATACTCCAAACACCTGCTCAGTTTGTGTATTCTCCTTTCTTACAGAGGAAGTACGAGCTTCCAGTTGTCCAAGTGATTTAGAGAGCAATAAACTATTGCTCAACAAGAACTATTTTCTTAGATGATTACAGATTAAGGCCAAAGAAGAAATTCACATGTTAAGCACCATCAACATGGAAGCCTGTCAAGGATATCAGTTTGAAGAGCCCAGATTTCTTCCTTGGCTCCCACAACTGGGGGTCAGCCAGCCACCAAGTGAGGCTCATGACAATAAAATCAAACTATCATGGAAAATACACTCCAGTCACACTGGAGTGAGCTGATGCCAGGGGCTGGACAGCAGCAGGTCCTCATGTGTTCCATAGTGAAGGGTGAAAGAAGAGTCCCAAAGCACTGGAAGAAACAGAACACAACAGTGAAATCAGCTCAGTTTCCAAACCAACTTCCTTCTGCAGACTGAAGGTATGAATGAAAAGCACCCTGTGTCTTTCTCTCAGGGCAACAGAATTCCAATCCCTTCACGGCTGATGCCATGAAACAGGCTTGTTGTAAGCATGAGATATTAATGAAGACATAGGGAAGAAAAGCCCCCTGGACCCCTAGTCCAGCCTTGCCCACTCACCCCAGTGCAGTCCATTCAGCTGGAGGCCAGGACACTGGGGGCACTCACTGGCCACAGCACCCGCAGCACCTGGGAGAAGCACAGGGTTAGCATGGCATTCCTGCATCCCAAAACTGCCCCAGCTGCTCAGCACAGGCCCTCAGGCCTCAGCACACCGGGGAGTGGATTTGCAGAGAAGCACAGAACTGTTGAGGGTGGAAGGGACCCTAAAGATCACTTCATTTTTTCAATATTCAGGCACATATTATTTACAGGTCACCAACTCAAACTGAACAGCCCATCCACCAAGACCAATCTGCTTCCAGACGGGATCCATATTCTAGATGCCATCTAAACAGTTCCAGAAGTAAGATTAGGCTAAAACAAATCAAGCAAACTCCCCTGCACCTTCTCAACCCATCCCCCAGATATTCTGCTGGCACTCAGGTTATCCTTGTGCAAACCCTCATTTCACGAGTTAGCAACAACAGGACTCATTTACTTTGAAAGTTTTACTTTGGCCCTCCTGGCTTCTATCATAACCTCAAATATTACATCAAAAAGGCTTTTAAAACATAACATTCACAGCAGTGTAGAAGCTTTTCCTTGCAGTGGGCTTCTTCCCTGCCTGTTTGCGTGTGGCACCTTCACATTAAGTGCATGAGTTAAGATGTAGATTAGCAAGGCAAGGAACCTTTGCCCTTGGCATCGACACTCAGCTCTGACAGGAAACTTCAGGCTTTTTTTTCCCTACCAAGTGTAGAACCACTCATTACACATTGGCAGGGAAGTGCACATCTCCAAACTATACACATTTTCTCTTAGATAAGCAAAGGACTCAAGTGTTTATAAATATGAAAAGTTCAGCAGCTGGCTAAAAAGTTAATTCTCCAGTCTCACTTAATGAGCTTTGGGGAAAGTGGTAGGGGGATTTGTTCTTAAAGTAAAGCAGTGTCACACAAAACAGGACTTGCCAGACATGGCTTTGCTTTGCCCTATTTTCTGCCCTCAGATGGCTGCCACGGACAAAATGGCAAGGAATCCTCCAACAGGGAGGTAGGGAAGAGCCAGAATGAAAAATGTTTTCTCCTAATCTTGCAATCATAAAAATTAGCCAATTTTTAATTTAAGTCCCATGACTCCTTTCTTTGTTGTGAAAGTAGAAAACCATTTGGAACAGGGACTGTCTTAGGATTTTGTCCAATTCCCTGAAAAAGAAAGCTGTTTTCAGTAGGATACAGCATGAACATTGCTGCACTATTTTTTTCAGTACTTTAATAATAATTTACACTTGTCTATTCCAGTAACATAAGGTTCCAATGCAAAAAATGGGATTGATCTGCTTGGAATTGCCCAGAGCAGCTGTGTCTGCCCCATCCCTGGCAGTGCCCAAGGCCAGGTTGGATGGGGCTTGGAGCACCCTGGGACAGTGGAAGGTGTCCCTGCCCATGGCAGGAGGTGGAATGGGATGAGCCTTAAGGTCCCTTCCCACCCAAACCATTCCATGATTCTATGAAGGTATGTTCAGTGTTTTCAGGAACTTCTGAGATCTGTTTACAGTCCTGCTATCTCTCTGTACCACTGGTGATCTTGCAGACTTCTTGGTGTCTTTGTATTACAGAAGGAATTGTGCAACCTCACTTTTGCAAGATGATACATGTCCACCCAGTCCTCCATCTACGTAATTATTAAACAATAAGAATTCATACTGAATGAAAAAACAATCAGGCCCTTTTGTCTGCAATTTTGACAGGAGTGCTTTTATCTAGCAGTGTTTTTCAGTTTGTTCAGGGAGCTGCTCAGATTGCCATTTCTGTCCTTTCTATCACTGAGAGGAATCTGAGCAGCAGCTACTCCAGACACAGAGCTGTGTGATGATCAGGAACAGTGTGGGTCTCCAGGAGATCAGGAACCTGAATGAAACAAACAGCAAGGCCCAGGGAACACCTGCACCAGTGCTGCAGCTCCTGTGGATCCTGTGCCACTGCCTGTTCACTGTCCTCACAGCGCCAACTCACAGTTAGCATGGAGTCCTACAACAGTTTGGATTGCAAAGGACCTCAAATTCACCTAATTACAACACCTTGGCAAGGGCAGGGACACCTTGCACTGTTCTCAAGGTGCTCCAAGCCACATCCAACCTGGCCTTGGACACTCCAGGGATTCAGCAGCCACAGCTTCTCTGGGCACTAACACATCAGGAAATGCTCAAGGCTCTGCCAGCAGCAGTCCCCAAGACCTCCAGCCCCCCTGAGGCTGCAGGACAACAAAATCCCCCCTAAGGCTGTAGCACACCGAAATCCCCCAAGGCTGTAGTACACTGAAATCCCCCTGAGCTGTGCAGCACACTGAAATCTCCCAAGGCTGCAGCACACCGAATCCCCCTGAGCTGTGCAGCACACCAAAATCCTGGCGGCTGTAGGATACCCAAATCCCTGAGGCTGTAGGATACCCAAATCCCAGTGGCTGCAGCACTCCCAAACCCCTGAGCCTGTAGCACCCCCAGATCCCCGAGGCTGCAGCACCCCCAAACCCCCGAGGCTGCAGCACCCCCAAACCCCCGAGGCTCCCCGGGTCCCGGGTCCCCGCGGGGCAGGAGCCGCTCCGGTGCCAGCACCCCGGCCCTGCTGATGCTGTGTCACACTGTATACATTGGAACCACTAAATGCTTCCTTGTGATTTTTGGCCACTTGGAATATTTTAGCAATTTGCCAAGGTTTACCCTGTGATTTATTATGGAGGAAACAAACTCAAGCACTAACAAATGAAAATATGTAAACTCAGACTTTTCAAGTCCATAGAAAGGTATTCAACTTCTTAAACCCCTTCTGAGGCGTTCAGCTCGCTGTGGATTCAACTGCTGGAAAAAAGAAGTTTGATTAAGAAGTAACTGAAATGTAATCTAAGGAGTCACTGCTTGGAGATTTACAGTGAAAAACTCCATATACACAATACTTTTGAATTACCATTCCTAAAACTGTGTTCTAGGTTTCTTGGAAATTCAAGAGTTGAAAATACATTTTGAATTGCTTTTATCTACAGCCAAAGCACTCCAGATAGACCAGCTAGAACTTTATTATCTCAAATTACTCTATTTAATAAGTTAAAGAACAGTAAGATGAAAAATACTAGAACTAACAAAATACATTGGAAAAAATAATTTTAAAGGCTTCAAGCACAGGAATTACTTGAAGATATAATGCTCAGTGTAGCAAGTAGTAATTGCTTTATTACAGTATGCTTGAGTGGAAAGGCTGGTATCATTAAATAGAAGATAATCTTCCATTTTTGATACAAAAATTCAAGTTACTACTACAGACCTCCAGAAGACAAGAGAGTATGTATAAAGTTAGCAGCCACCACAGCATTATCCATAGTTAAACTGTTGAAGCAATCTCTTAACTAAAACACAGAATCAGAGAATCATAGAATGGTTTGGGTTGGAAGGGACCTTAAAAGTAATCTCATTGCAATACAACACCCCTGTTGTGAGCAATAAAACTAAAAATGTTACTTTGATGTTGAGTATCATTTCTGACAAGTTCTCTGAATCCCTCTGAAAACATCAGGAATGGAATCATAAATACAATCATCTAGTAAGTAAAATATGGAAGAATTTTTATCATTAGAGTACGATTAAGAGTCAATATTAATTCTAGCTAAAATAGCAGAATACTGGAAGTTGGTATTTCCTTCTCAGCTGTCAATCTCAAGAGAGTAATTCCCCTCTTGCCTGATGATCTCAGCACACAATTTCAACTTTTGCTGATAACAAACTGCCACTCAAGAGTGTCAGGAGCCCCTCTGTCTGTGCCTGCTGCCACTGAGATGGCTGGGGGAAAGCTGTGGCAATGTGCACTCTTCTTGATCATCTCTTTTCAGCTGAACAGACACTATCCATCTTTTCCTAAAGAAAATAAACCAAATAAACACACTGCCAAATGACTAAACCCTGGGAGGTTTTTTCCCCACACTTGGACATGTCACTGGACATCCCAACTGCAAAGCCAACTCAGTTGTACAAAACCTTTTCTCTTTTTTGGTTCAAGAAACCCAGCAGAGGGAACTTCACCAAGCAATTCTTTGTTAGCATATTTGACCTTGTATCTCTTTGGAAATCATACAACTTTGCTAATGCAGCCCTTACAGAATTAATCAAGCAGATAGCCCCTAGTTACTATGAACCCAGTCAATTACGAGCAAAACTGAAATTTGTCACCAGCATGTCCAATTACATTTTTCAGCATAAAGATCAACACCACTGTGTGGAAATGAGGCCTCACTCCCAGACCTGCATGACTTGGACACTAGACTGGGCTCACTAGTAAAGCCAACACTGTGAGGAACAAAGTATTCTTGAAAAAGAAGAGCCTTCTTTCCTCCTGGGTCTCCATTACCTGTTGCAGTAAACCAGCCAGGATGCAAATGTCTTTCACCCTCTATTTTGACCAGCAAAGCCAGAATAAATGATTCCCTTAAGAGTTCAGAGCTCTTTATTTGCTACTCTGCTCTGCTGTACAAGATCCACAGTTCAGTAAAGGCCAAACTTACTGCTTGGAGTAGTTTGAGAAGCTGCCTGTGCACTTTGCTCCTCAGCTTCCAGAATCCAGGGAAAGATGACAAGGCTACAGACAGCAGATGCTAACAAATAAGTAAGGGAAAGAAACCCTAAAAAGAGCAGGGCAGAGAGGGAGAAAAGAGACAAGCACACAAGGCTACTCCACCCTGGATCTCAAAATTCCCAAAAACCCAAGAGATGGCTTAAGCAAGCCCCATGACAGAGACAGTACTTACTGCTTTTGCAAAAATGACCATCAGCTCAGGGAACTGGTGGGTAAGGAGGGCCAGCATGGCTGAAAAGGAACACAGGCCTGCTGTGAAATGGATGAAAAAGGGAAGTTCCTTCTGGGGGTAAACGGAGACTTCGTGAAATGCTGAAAAGAAAAAATGAAGAATGTTGACATTTGATAATCAAGGACTGCTTTCTGAATTATTTATGGACTTGTAACTCATTTCTGGACTTTCAGAAGGAAAGACTCCTGCAGCACATCTTAGCTTCCAGTACTTTAACTTCTTAAAAACTTTTCCTCTTCATTACATGTTTGTTTTCATCATTAATATTCTCTTCTCACTCTTCTTTTTCACTTCCATGGGCTTTATTTCTGAAGCATTTCATCAGGCTCAGTTTTTGGTACCTACTTTTCTAACAGGACAGAGGGAACACCTGTGAAGTTCACAAGTTGTCAAAATTACCCAAATCAACTGAAACAATTCAGATGTTTTCAACTCTCTGGAGCTCCAATCCTGTTCCTGCACCCTGCAAGAAGCTGAGCAAGCACAAAACAACCAGCATGTTGTACACACATCTATTTCTCAGTACTTCTTGAAGACTTCTGGTTGCAGACTACAGTAAATCTGTTCAGAGCAGCTGACAGAGCAGACCTCAAAGAAAACAGAGGCAGGACTGGGTTATAAATTCTGTACGTAGCAGCTCCTTGCAATTTCCAATCTCTGGTAACAAAATCCAAAGCAGGTGATTAGCCAGGCTAAGGGTGCCATGTGGAGCTTTCAGCACTCACAGCTCTACTACTGGTCACTCCTGAGGACCTGCTGGGTGAATGTGCAATTACTTACTGCCTCTGGATACCTGCAGCTCTGATTTCTATCCAATGACTTGAAAAGATTTTTAAATGAAGAAAAAATAGTTTCTGTAGACAGAAGTAATTACAAAAGGACTGCCCTTCTTAACAAGCTGTTTTAAAAATCTAACAAAAACCTAAAATTATAGATGAGCCTTCTTTTTGTTAAATTGCATTCTTAAACTGAAGTCTGTGGAGGAAAAAGACACTTTACTCTCCCAGTTACTCCTTCTGAATGCTAGCACATTGAGGCACCATTAGAAGAGTAAACCCAGCAGAAGTGTCTTGTGCTTTTCATTTGAAAAGTGTTACTCATCAGAGCAATCCAGGTTTTTAGAATCATTGATTTGGTCAATATTATTTAAATAGATACTTTTTTTAAAAATTAAGCATCAAGATTTCTCGAAGAAGTGCTGCAATAAAAGTGTTAAGATGATTTTATTTATAGGTAGTTTTATATTTAAAACATAACAGGAATGCGTGAGTGATCCTGTTGAAATATCTGCATGTGTTGGTGTTTAATTATGCTGGGAAGTCTACAATTTAGGGTTAGTTGCTAACCAAGGAATTCCTTGTGCAATATCCTGCATAAGTGAGAAATGAGTAATTTAAAGCAGTCTGGGGGCAAATTTAAATTACACATTTTAAATATAACTTCAGGCTTTTAAATAGAAACACGTCTGTGCAGTTTTCCTTTCCACAGCTGTGGTCTCTGCTGGTGCTTTTGCAGTAGCCCTTTCCAGTCCCAGGGGAATTGTGTTTCTTCAAGATATAGAAGTTCAACCCCAAAGGAATTCAATTAATATGTATAATTAACAGCTCAATTCTAATATAAATTAATGCTATTTTCCTAAATATCATGAGTACAGGCAGTAATGATACAGTTTATTTGCCTTGCCCAAAGGAAAAAACATGCAGGCTCATCATTGCATAAAGTAACTTTGAAGCAAAGAGCAGCTGGATAAGACTTTTCAGTATCAAATATTCATATAAATCCATAGAAATACATGTATAAAAAATTCCAGGAGGCAGCCAGCAGATAAATACAGACCATTGAATTAATGACAGAAAGCAATGCATGTTCTATGGAGCTAAGAATAAGCAAAGATTCTCTGTGAGATCACAGACAGGTTTCACTGGATACCCCATGCAGGACTGGAGCCATGGATTGATTCCTTGCTACAACAGCAGTCAAATCCATGAATTCTTTTAAAAGCAATTTTTAACAAACAGTCAGCTTTGTTGTTCTCAAGGTTGGCCAGACTCAGCCTGAATGTACCACACACAGATTTCATCTCTGCAGGACTTAGGCTATTACAGCATCAAGCTGACATTTACCACACACACACATCAAGTGCTTCAGGATCTGTTGGGAGGGACATCAACAAATAGCTGAATCCCCTTCACAGGAAGCTCAAACTAAAAAAATCACAGTAAGGTAAATACAGAATACCACATACTGAATATGTCCTTAGCCTGTGTTTTATTATCATTACTGCTTAGAAACCACTTACTTGGCAACAGTTCTCTGTCTGCTGTTTCTGTGCAGCTTGGGTAGGGATAGAAAAGATGTCCTTTCTCCAATGGGTATGGGATCATCCTAAATGCTGCAGAAAGGGAGAGTGACATTAGATCTGTATCTCATCAGGCAAGCAGCTACTCACAAAGAGAACCACCACGATGGAGGGGGTAAAGGCAGAGAGAGTAGTCTACTGTACAGAAAAAAATAAAATGAGAAACTTACTGCCTTCCCATGTGCAGTGCAGCAGATTTAGAGCCCCTTCTATCCTCTTCCAGTGCTGGAGGTGGAAAAAAGCATAAGCTACTGCCTCACTGTCCCCTCGCTTCAGAATGTGCTCTGGAGGCAGCACTAGGCTTTTCATTTCTAGTAAATACTGAAAGAAAAAATGGAAAGTACACCTGGTTACATGGAATGCTCCAAAACCTCTGATTGTGAAACATAAATGATCGTTTTAGGCATAGCTGAGTGTAGAACGGGCCAGCTTCTACCACACAGCAGCCAGGCTGCACCAAGTGAGGATGAAAAGCACCAAAACACACTCCTGTGTGCAGGACTCTTAAATTAGGCTTTCACACACACCAAATAATCAAGAAACAACATACAGCTTCAGTCAGACAAAATAAAAATACATTCTTGTGGAATAGACATTAAGTATAAAGCTGCAGGTGCAACACCAATGAGGGACAAATTTAGGCTGATAAAAAACCCCAAACCAAGAGTATTTTTGCTCATGACTTCATTACTGAAAGTTTCAAAGTAGATGGTTGAGGACTTGTTAGCTCTGAAGTATGAGCAGCAAACCTGAAAGTGTCAGTGTGCTAACCAAAAGAAGAATAATAAACCAAACCCAGGAAAATCTTCTTTTAATGTGGTCTTACTGGGCTACCACAAAGTATCTTTGATTTCAGATTTTTTCAATTTTCACCCTCTCCCTCCATCAGCAGAAAATCTGATGCTCAGAGGGGTCAAAGAACACAAGGATTAATCATTTCCTATTTCTTTGCAACACAAAACATGCCATTTTTTTAATGTACCATGTTAAAAAAGTCAGGTATTCATTTGAACTTAGCTTTTTACAAGAATGAAATGACAGTTTCAGCTCTACTATTTACCTGTGAGCTGTCCTCTCCTACCATACAGTGTCTCATCCAATAACAGCCAAAGTTAATCCAGGTCTTTGATCAACATAGCTGGCAATTCCTTGCAGTGTCCCCCAAAGTGTAAGAATGCAGCAACCTCACCCATTTATTTCAGCAGATGCCACAAACTATGAGATTATTTACTAATCCAGTTTGAGGACTTAACTTTTCCCATTCAGACTCTTCAAGGAATGTAGATGGGGTTGTGCCCCAGCCAAATAAAGCACATTTGCTGCCTGGCTAGGTTCTTCTCTCAGTGCCTTGGGCCTGCACTCCAGAGGGTAATATTCTTGCTAATCCCCTCTAATCCTCTTCAATTTTTTTTTTTTTTAACACAGTAAAGGATCATTCACACAGCACTGCTGTGGGAAAATGGTCTCAAATATCTGACCCCTGACCTGACTCCTCATGCTCTCCACAGTGCACACTTTTCCATTATGCTAACTGGGAATATAAACCCAGCAGTGGTGGTGAAGCCCCACTGCAGTATTGCCACAACACACCAATGCTCAGCTCCAGGCTTTGGCTCTCTCTGAGCCCATGTTACCACATAAACAGAAAAATTCCTGTCTGGCAGGTTTTTACATCCATGGTTAAGCATAAAACAGGCAAGGGGTCAGTACTGAAGGTCTCTCAGTACTGAACAGAAGGTTTTGAAGTCTTTATACACAATAAAAATCTCTAAGATATTCAGAAGATGACTGCAAAAGATTGTTTCATGAAGTACCAAAATGTAGTTACAGAATTCTACCTTGAAATGGCTTAAGAGGACCACTTTTCTAGCTGGTTCTAACTTTCCAAACAAACTCCAGCCTTGTAAAAGCAGAACAAAGAGAAACAAAACAAACCTTATTTTATTTTCCTTATGCAAAATGTTACGTACAATCACTTTCATCAGATGTGCAGAGGGACTATGGGACAGAACAGAGTGGAAATTCAAAGATCAGATTTTCTTCCCCCTCTGTGGTCCATGGGGCAAGCTGCTTCACTTCTCTGCCCTTATTCACTTGTTTGCTTTGACCATACACATCTCAGAGTTCTAAACAGTAAATTCTGCTCTGTCATCTAACTGGTGCCTCAAGGCAATATTGTAATAAAAAACCCACGAAGAATGGACAGATGTACAATTAGAAGAGAAAATCAAGTTACTGAAACCTGGAATCAGCTTCTGCATTTGTCTGCAGAACTACAGACCATACTTTAACAACAGCCTGCTCGAAACGATCTCTAACTTCTTTAAAAAGGTATATGAGGCTCCAGAAACAACTGGAGGACACCCAAAACAAAAGAACTTTTAGATAATGATAATGCATTATAATCTTCTGCCCCTAAAGGCAGAGGCTAAAGAAAAATCTGTCTGAGACTGTCTGAAATGAAGTTGCTAGGCTCTTGATCAGTCATGCAAGCAAGCAGCAATTTCTCCCAGCAATTAGCTTCCTCAGTGCACATTCTATTGGACTGGACAGGCAGACAGGACAGGGATCATTCCAGCCTCCCCAGCAGCAGCCACTGGGGCTCCAGCACCATTTGCAGGGGATTAGACCCTGCACTGAGCCAACCTCCTGCTTCCAGCTCTCACACTGACAGCAGCACCAGCACAGGAAAAAGCCAGGCAATTTTCACCCAACACTGTGCAATCTGTGTTTTGATGCCATTTGATGGCAGACATTAAATTACAGCCTGTGCTGATAGACTCCTTATCTTGCTTACACGTGGATGAAGAAAATAAGTGACTGCAAATCTTTCAATAACCATGGAGCCATGGTTGAAAGCCCAGCAGAATAAAGGGGTTTGGAATACTAGAGTGATTATTGTTTGGGGAACTTCACTTGGCTTCAGGAACTTGGAAGCAGGGTGCTGGAATGAGATAGCTTTAAGGTCCCTTCCAACACAAACCATTCTCTGATTACTTTATTACTTTAAATATCTACATTTATATTTATTACTGTCCATCCTTATTGTGAGTAAAGGGCCTTCAGTAATACATTACTGGATTTCCCAATGCGTTAGGAAATTCCAAGTTTAAATTTTTGTGAAAAAAACTGCTGTTTGAACAGCAGTTATTAAAAAAAAAATCTGGCCACAAAACATTTATGATATAAATACTAATGTTTTTACCAACTCCATGGCTGGAGTTTTTACCAAATTCAAGAAAACATGGGGCTGGAAAGGCTCCAATAATATAATTGTATTATAATATTTTTCAGAATACATTGGTCCACAATATAAGTAGTCCAATAGGAAATAAAATACTCTTACCTTTGGAACATGAGGGTTAAATTCCACAGCTCTGTGAATTGCTTCCACAGCATTAATTTCTGCTGTACTGAGCCCTCTTTTGGAGGCAGTTTCTGGGGAGAACCTGAGGAGAAAAACCCACCTTGAACAAAAGCAATAAATAATAAATGCTAACCAGGTGTTTATTTGCACTGCAAGCTTGGAGTTCATTAAAAATTGGCTAATTTATCAAGAAAGATAATCAAACTCTTCCAGGAGAAAAATGTTCTTGTTAAGTCAGGTATCTGGACTGTTATCCATGGCCATGTGCCATGAAAATTCCTGTCACTCACAGCAGGTGAGTGCCCTGACTCCAGCCCCCTGTTCCAGCATCACCTGCTGCAGCTGGGCTCAGAGCACACTGCAATACCAGCAGCAGCCACCACAAAGACCCTGCACCCCCCAAAAACAAACCCTGAGCAAACACTGAAAAAAAGAATTTATACAAAAGCACTTGGCCAACACACGGGCTTGTGGAAAACATCCTCATCTGTACTAACTTTATGGATGCTTAAAAGTTTAAAATTAAAGTTTTAAATTGTGTTTTACTGCACACATAAATACATGTGTATGTATAAATACACTCAACTTGCTCTTAGAAATGTTACTGCTATGCATTTAGGCATAAACAGGGACGTAACAAAGACTCAACAATTAAAATAATCCTTTAATCAAAGCAAAGATTTCTTTAAAGATTAGAAGTAATTTTAAAACGTAAAGATTTAGACCTTTTCCCTTCATATTTTATATCAAAACCCAAGGTCAGCAACAAACCATTGTTTTCACACATGTCCTTGCTTACCTTTCTGACACAGCTCTGGCTTTTAGCAGAGCTGCTGTGTAACATATTGCTGCTGACTTGGGAAGACTGATATCTGTGATAAAATAAAATAATTAAGCTGTAAGATTCTAAGGCAATACAAACATTTTAAACTCACATCCTTTGAGTTAAAGATTTTTTCTTGGGTATGGGAGACAATGAATGTAACATCTGGAACATTTCAGCTGTGATTAGAAACTCTGAATTTCTTTGCACAGTCACCAGTCAGGCAGATTGAAAACTCCAGGCTGTATTTAGGTGATAGAGTTATTTTTTGTTTCTAAATGTACCAACACACTGAAAATGAATCCAAAGAGAAATGCACATATAAATACACTTAAGAACAGAATGGATTTCCTGTATTAACCCACAAAGTTTTAAAGTAAGCTTCTAATCTCAATTTTGCAACTGTGCATTAACACAGTTTTATACAATACTGAGAGACTGACCAGAAGCTGACCACAAAAAATTACATTTCAGACAGGCAGATGAATTTTAACAAAAACGCAATTTCCGCTCTTCTGCAGTTCCACAGGGGAAAATTCTGTTCCTTGTAGCGTTGCAGAATATCTGAAGCCAAGTCTGAGCTGACAATTACAGATTAGCAGGTTAGCACTCCACAGTGCAAGTTTACTTTAAAAGCAGACAAAGTCTGGGGTCTAATTCCCAAGCACCACGTTGTGTATAGTCAGATGGTTCTTGCTTTTTTTGTAAACCCCATCCTGGGCCTGTCCATCACTTACTACAAGTCTGGCTGTTGTGTCAAGCAAAACACAGGGGTGCTGCAGAGAGTTTGAAGCTTATACTCATTTTTCCAGAGGCTGAGAGAAAAAAAAAAAGCCAGCAATGCTTTCTTAAGAAAGTGTCACAATTTCTGGACTTAACAGAAAGAAGCACTGAGCAAAGTGCAAATGGTTTTCATCAATTAAAAGGAATCCATGAAGAGGATCAAGGAATGGGAGCTGGGTGCTAGGCTGGCCATGTACAAGTGGCACAGGATTTGGGCAAAAATATCACACCTTTGATTCCCTGAGGCAATAAAGAATTGACATAGGAAAGAACTCAGCAGCTTCTGAGAATAACTGTCATAAAATACTGCTACGTCCCTCCATTCAAAGGTGATTTAAGGCCCTGCTTTGACAGCAGCCCTTTGTACACTCATGAAGTGGGCACTATCTAGGTGGCAAAACTGAGGGCAATAAAAAATAAGTATGGATTTTATTAACCTTTATTTAGACTTACACAACATCTGAAATCTACTAATTGAGACGGAAAGTGAAAGCAAACTGCACCATTTGATGCACACCACTGATCTCTGACAAGCAGCCTCAGTGTTACAGAAGCACAAGACCAAGCCTGGAAGATGACAAAAAGGAAAACTCCCTTTTCCAGCTAATTTACATTAATTACTTACAGGGCTATGTGCTGGCTGAAAAAGGCTGATGAATTTAGGCATATGAAGGAATGTAGAAGAGATTAATTAAAATACTCCTTGAATTGAAGCAAGGATTTCTTTACAGATTAGAAATAACTTAAAAACATAGGAAGCAATTCATATGCAATTTAGTTTGCCTAAGTTTGAGCTCAGCAGTCAAAAGGAGAACTTGACCTGCACAGCACAAGCAGCTGTTTGTTACAGGTGAAGGGAACCTGCTCACCTTGCTGAGGTCATGGGCACACTCCTGCCTGTGGACACACATTCCCTGCCCATCCTACTCCCACTCCTGCTCAAAAACACCCACATTCCCCAACTCACCATCGTACTTGGCTAACACTGCCTGGACATCTGCATAAGCCTGTAACTCCAGAAGGGCCTCCAGGAGGTTTTCATGGATGTTCAGCATACTGAGAAGTGGAAACTCTTTCATCAACTGCAAATCAGTAAAGAGAAATAAATTACATATAGAACTGCAATTGCAATTATAATTGAATCACTTTAATACTTAATAGAAATCAGCACAACAATCTAGGATTTTTTTAATGTTCTATTGTCTCAGAGTGTTAGAAACTGGCATGGAAGCAGCATGAAAAGAACTGCATTTCATAGAATCACAGAATGGTTTGGGTTGGAAGCAAAGCACATCTCATTCCAACCACCTGCCATACACAAGGGCAGGGACACATGGACAGCTCCTGCTAGACCACGTTGCTCAAGGCCCCATCCAATCATGATGTGCAAATCTAATGGGAAAATAATTCAATTAGATCAATTATGATGCCTAGAAATTAACTTAAGACCATCAGTTAGGCCAATGTGACTGAAAACAATGGTTAACTCAGTTTTTTTTACTTTTACTTACATCTCTCATCATTTTTACTGCTTCTCGTATTCTTCCAAGTTTCCTGGCACACATAGCCAATCTCCTTTTCACATACACCAAGACATTGGTGTCTCTTCCTGATCACAAAGACAAAAAAAAAATATTAGTCTATCAGATTCAATCCTTAGCTCTCCTAACTGTAACTTTAGTTTTACGTTTCTGCTCACACAAACCCACGAGTTCATGTGATTCAAAGTCCTTACTCAGTTGTGCTTCGTGCTGGGGGCTCTGGGAATGGCAGTTCTGAGATTTTCTGTAAATCATTTCTCCTGCTTTCAGAGCCTGCTTGAAATATTTTTCAGCATCCACAATAGTTGTTGCTTCTTCCTCAGCCAGGAGGACATAAGCAGTAGCACAACTGAAATAAGAGAAAAACCAACTAGTTCTTTTGAGGGAGAGAGTTTAGTATTTTTAGTAAGTGTTAGAAGTATAAGAAATGGGCAAGATTCACTTATGTATAAGATGTAGGCATTGACAATATTAAAATTCCAAAATACTGACTTGAATTCAAAGGGGGAGTGACAGGAAAAAAGAAACCTTTTCCATTTTACAGGAAAAAAAACACACACATCCCTCCCATTTGGAGAAAGAGCAAAGGAAAAAATGGTTAAAGCAAGTTAAATTATTTTCCTTGAAACTGTAAAAATGCCTGTAATTGTCTGGAAAGGTTTTTCTTTGTTTGGTTTGCTTTTTCAAAACCAGGAGGTTTTAAAACATCTTACAGAAAAATAACAGGACAACATAACAAAGCAGATCAGAGTTGTGGGTGAAATTCTTTGGTTTATGCTACAGAGTATTTTTAAATCCTTTCCAGGAGAGGCATCTGTGAATTCCAAATACAGTTCTACCACAATGCCACCTCTGAAATACATGATCTTGTATTCAATTAAGACCATTCCATACTTGAATAAGATTTCTCAGTTGTTATTGCCACTAATACAATGATTTAAGAAAAAAAAGCAGAACAAAAGATGTTTTTAGTAGGACAGTTGAATACTTCAGGAATATTTACAGCCCCGTGTGCAATTCCCAGTCCAAAGAGTCCCCCTTAAGCATTCAGAACTTTGCTAAAAGTGAATTACTAGATGAAGAAACTGATAGTGTGCTCAGTATCCTTCAATTTAATCCTTCACACTAGAAATACAGCAAGTGAAGTTATAAACTCACTCATTGTTCAGCTCCAGAGCTTGGTACGCTGCTTTGATCCGGGCCTGCGGGTTCCTCTCCCGCCACGCTTTCTGCATGACTGTACAAAAGACATGGAAAGGCTGCTGAGGGACAAGGACACCTGGGACACACCTGGGAGCCAGTGCAGCCAGCTCTAATTAACACTCCCTTCCAGCCTGAAAATCCCTGTTTGCTGCACGATTTTTATAAGGAAGAACAAGTAAGTGTTTCAATTTCAGCCTGTTCCTACCACAAGAACAAATTCTTGCAACACCTCTTTACACCCCAAATTTAGTTTAAGAAAGCAACACCAGCAGGAAGATTCCTCACTGACCATTTCAGAACTCCTACACAGAGCACAGACACAGCTTACACAACCAGGCAGATGTACAATTTCTAAATTGCTACAGATTTTTGGAAACATTTCCCAAGATTTGTTGAAAGCTTGGCAGGAGCAAATTGTTAAACACAGGTTCTTGCATAGACCTGCACTGAACTTTAATTTAAGCTTTCAAACAGAACTTCAAAGAAAACAGTGATGGAGTAAGTGGTGTCTTGCACAGGTAGAGTTTTGTACTGCAATATTAAGTTGTCCAGAGCAGCTGTGGCTGCCCCTGGATCCCTGGCAGTGCCCAAGGCCAGGTTGGACACTGGGGCTTAGAGCAGCCTGGGACAGTGGAAGGTGTCCCTGCCCATGGCAGGGGTGGAGCTGGATGAGCTTTAAGGGTCATTCCAACCCAAACCATCCTGGGATTCTCTTCCATGATTATTTTTAGATAACTGTCAGATCATAAAGGGTTAAAAACTTATTTTTAAATTTACAAAGCACATTTGAGCAGCATCACATGGCAAAGCCAATTCAAGATACACGTTTATCAGCTTATTAGAAAGTGTTCTAGGGAACAAGTAAAAAGGTGAAATCTATTCAGAAGTGTCCTTTGAACTACAACTTGAATTCAAAATTATTTCAATGCAACGACTCTAAATTCCCCCCCACCATGCTTCCATTTGGTAAAACTGGAAAACACAAAGTGAGAACCAACTTCTAGGGAAACAACACCCTCAGAGCTACCATTTTCTATGCAAGATTATTAACTTTCACACTAAAAGCCAGCTCTGAAAGAACTCCAAAACCTTACATTCATGGAGTTCCATATCTGGCCTATCTCAAGGACGATAAGAAAACTGAAGAATCTATACATGTTTCTTTTGGAACAAAACCTCCTGCTGTCCAACAAGAATAACGTGGAAAAATATTTGAGTTTTCTTTCGGAAACAAAATATTAGTCTTGGCTCAGCAAGCGAGACAATTCACTCCCTTTTGTGAAATAAAAACACATCTTTCATATCAAACATGTCACAGCCAGCTGACAAGGAACACCTCTGGAATGTGACAAATTGACAATAATTCACACCCACACTGACAATAACCAGGTAAAGAACATTTTCTGCACTAAACATGTGGAACACAAGGAAAAAAATCTGGAGACTGCACTATTCACTACTAAGGTTTCAATGAGACCACATTTTGGCTGTTGAGAATATAATCCAGGTTTTCAAAATTGTGTTAATTTTTTGAAATGTGTGAGATTTTAGAAAATATCAGGACCCTGCCAGCAATAAAGCTATAGAGAATGCACAACATCAAACAACATCTTTCCACTAAATTTCACTAAACACTAAATTTCAAGGCCAGGTTGGAGGGAGCAGGAGCAGCCTGGGACAGTGGAAGGTGTCCTTGCCCATGGCAGGGGTGGAACTGGATGGGCTTCAAGGCTCCTCCCAACCCAAAAACCACTCTACATCTATTAAACCTCTTCAGCAGTTGAGAGAGGATACAGTTTCACAAAATATTTGACAGGATAACTTGCACTCCCTTTGAAGTTCACCAAAAGCACACAGCTGCCACTGCCCACAGCTCACACAGCCAGCAGTACCTACAGGAGAGGGACGAAGGGCATCCGTGTCACACGTGAAAAAGGTCTGGTGATCTTGAGCAGACAAATTCATGTCATAGTAAGTAAGAGGCTCCTTCCCAGTCACCCACATGTACCTAAAACAGCAGAAATTTCACTAAGAGGCATTCCTAGAAATTAGCAATGCTGGTACCAAGGGGATATCTGTAATAAAATACTAAAGCTACCAATACAAAGCTTCAAGTACTACTGTTCAATAATCTGTAAAGTTCTAAACTAGTTGGGAACTGGATTCCTAGAAAGCAGCTTTTCCCATGAAGTAACACTAGGAGATTTACAATATGGTTTCATAAAGGAGAATTTAGATTGAGAATCACTGTCTCAACCTCTGAATAAAGTTTTTTTCCTCCTTTACTCTCAAAAAGCCCTGATGTTATAGTAATATTTTTGTTCTTAACATTGAAACTGCCAAAGCTTGGCTTGGTGCCTTTTAAACACAGGATTGGTATCAATCACCCCTATAATCTTGCAGGTCTCCAGCTGTCTCCTGACATTACCAGTGCAAGCTCTGTGAAGAAGTCGTGTGCATGCCCCCGAATAAATTTAAAAATATGCAGTGGAAAGCAAGATAATTAATACCTGCTATACTCTGCCCCTCTGAAAAGATTGAGAGGATTTCGCCACACTTTGCACTCTGAGGAATTAAAAAAAAAAGTACTTTTTAAATTAAAAGCACGGGAAATAATACCTTGAAGTTAAAATGCGGTAATGCAAAAGCAGTTGTGCTTTCAAAAGCTCCTTTAATTTTATTATTATGCAATCATCATCTTCTTAAACTTCTGCTGTTCCATAAATATTTTTGCTCCCCAACATTTCTGGGGTACAGAAGCACAGGGTGGGAAGATTAAGCAATGCATGTACACTCATGCAGTATTTACCTCGCACATATTTAGAACAGTAAATAATTCATGTTACTGAAACAGTTTTAGCTAAATGTTTAACATTTGCTAAATCATATTTTTAACAATGAATAGTTTAAAGTAAAAAATATTATTATTTAGTTTGCTTTTACTAGTAACAAAACACTGTAAGGTGTAGGCTTTGTCCGTTTTCACAGAGCCAAAGCCATTAAAAGCCACCTGGAGAATCACCTGGCATGCTCTGCCTGCTGCTGTCATTGTCCCCTGCCGAGAAAGCTGCTGGGGCTGGGGGGCTGCTCTCTGCACCCCCGATGAGGGGCCGCAGATGGCTCACAGAAACCTGCTCGATGAAGGATGTGCCGTATTTTCGGAAGTGCCACCACTCAAACACCTGTCACCGGAGAAAAAAGCAGAAATTCCCTTAGGTGACACCTCCCAGAAAACAGGAGGGATGAAGAGTGTTCACAGTGAGTACATCCCCTTGCAAATGATCAGGGATAGGACTTATCTCCATACAGAGTATAACACTAACAATCTGCTTTGGCCTGTCTTGTCAAGCAGGATCACTCACAGAACATGAAAGAAATTGGAAAAAAACCTGCAAAATTTTAGTCAAATGTTATTCTCCTCCCTGCCCAGGTCTTTAGGGTAACTCATAAACCCTTTCAGAAGTGCCTGTATAGAAAAACTGGGAACAGAGGCAAAAAAACATTATATCCTCTTTCTCTGGTTAATTCAAGCTGTAGCCCTACCTGTAGTACCAAATTTGTTGTATTGAACACAGGTGTGGTTTTTTCATTTCACAAAAATAATCTAAAAGAATAAAGGATAAAAAGGCCCATTAAACTGAGATGTTCTGCTAACAAGAAAGAGAGAGGCTAACAAAGAGTTAACAGCAATGACAGACACTCAGCAGAAATTTTGGGCCAAAAATATTACAATCTCTTTTTAAAGCCATTAAAAATACCTGCATATCACAAGCCCTCAAGGACTACACCAAACTGTCAGTCTCAGACCAATGTGGATGCTGTGCCTGGATCAGGTACTGGTCTCTCCTCTCTGGTGACCAGTGACAGGACCCAAGGGAGTGGCTGGAGCTGAGTCAGGGGCAGCAAACCATTCTGGCAGTCTGTACAAGTTATTTTCTCACTCATACAATCCCAGCATACAACACACACAGCAAAAGAGTTGCAATGATGCTATAGAGAAGTTTCTTCCCAGCACAAAGGCACCCTCTAGAGTCTGATATTCATTCCCTTTACCCCTCAAAGTCATCTGAGAGGTGCTAAAGTTATTAAAAAAAAAAAAAAAAGTGGACTACTTACAAATATCAGTCCAGATATAAAAGATGAAGTTACTGTAAGGGCAAAGTAGAATTTTGGAGTCAAAGTGCTTAAGAACACAGTCACTGTTAAGAGAAACAAAACCAAAGATGTAATAAGTAGAACTGAAAAACAAAAATAGCTTGTCTATTAAAGAATGCCAAATAGCATGCAAACATATAGCAGACTATAGCCCTGTAGCTTTATAATGCTGCACTGTTAGGGAAATTCCCACCACGTATTATTTTGTTTGTACCTATCTGTGACAGTCAAATTTTACATCCAACCAAAAAAAAAAAATCACTGTACATTTCTAGACAAAGCATCTTATGGTTTCACCCCTACAATGACAACACACCGGCTTCACAACAAGCCAATGTAATGCATTATTTTAATTTAAGACAAAATCATCCTGTTTTGATGCAAATTTATATTCAGTACTAACATAGATTTTTCCACAGACCTCTCCCTCCTGCTATGGAGAGCACAATGCAGGAAATGCAATTATCTAGTGGAGCTCTGACCATGGTCTGTACTCAAACTGCACATCAGCCTTGTCACCTGCCACCAGCACAGGCTGGACAGGGACAGTGGTGGCCAGGGCAGGGCTCCAGAGGACACTGGCAGACCCCCAGGTGGGAGCATGGGGCAGTGCCCTGGCTGCTCTCAGCTGCCCAGGACTGCCCAGTCCCCAGCCGTGTCCCTAACCCTGGGGTTAGGTGACAAGTCCAGTGTGTCACAGAGCAAAGGAGGGATGCACAACCAGCCCATAGGCACTGCTGGGACAGACTCACAGGATCAGAACATCAATTACTTTCGAAAAGACCTTATCGAGTCCAGACTGTGACCAATCCTTGACAACAAGACCAGAGCACTGAGTGCCAGGTTCAGCTGTTCCCTGGGTACCACGAGGGGTAGAGACTTCACCACCTCCCTGGACAGTCCATTCCAATGTCTGACCACCTTCCTCACGAAGAAATTCCTGCTGATGTTCAACCTGAACTTCCCCTGGCACACGGCTAGACGTCGTTTCCTTTTGCCCTGTCCCCGTTCCCTGCGAGCAGAGCCTAATCCCCCCTAGCTGTCCCTTCCTGTCAGGGATTTGGAAAGAACGAGAAGGTCCCCCCTGAGCCTCCTTTATTCCAGGCTAAGTCGCCCCAGCTCCCTCTGCCCCAGACATTCCCCAGCTCCGTTTCCATCTCTGGAACGCTCCAGCCCCGCAGCGCTGCTGCTGAACAGAGCGTCCCAGAGCTGGACACTGCACCGCGGAGCCGCCGGCAGCCCCCGGACAGCGGGACAAGCCTGCCCCGCTCCCGCCGGATCCAATCCCCGGCACGGCGGGACAAGCCTGCCCCGCTCCCGCCGGATCCAACCCTCGGCACAGCCCAGGATGCTGCGCACGCCCAGCTCCACAGGCAGGGGCCGTCTCCCCCCGGCGCCATCCGCCCCTGCCGCCCTCACCGGCCGCCAGGCCGTCCCGGAGCCGCACCGGCACCCGCAGCACCGCGTACAGGAGCCCGAGCCCGGCGGCCACGGCCAGGAGCCCGCGGGCCCAGGGCGTCGCAGCCCGCCGCCGCAGCTGCTCCCAACGCCGCAATGCCGAGGGTGGCCCTCGGCCGCTCCCACCGCTGCCGCTGCCCTCCGCCATCACCGCCGACGGGCACGCCGGGACAGGGGCGGGACAAGCACCAGGGCGGGGCTCCGCCAGCGCGGGTAGCTCATTCACCCACGCCGTCACCGCTGCTCCAGGGCGAAGCGCGGACCGATCGTACATCACACCACAGGCGGGGCTCCCGCAGTCTCCGGGACGCGGCAGGTTCGCCACTGCCACGTTCCCGGTAGAGAAAAACCTGCCCGTTCCTAAGATGGTAGCAGCACTGCGTCTGCCCGCAGCTAAGATGGCGGCAGACGCGCTTCCGGTCTACAGCTCCCAGCCGTCTCAGCCCACGGGACACGCCGGGACAGGGCCGGCACGACCAGGGCGGGGCCCCTTCAGCGTGGGCAGCCTGCTCGTCGAGTCCATCACCGCTGCTCCGCCCGAACATATCCCACACGATGACCGGGAGCCCCGACAGCTCCGGAAGGCAGCGATTCTGTCAGCTGGTCCCGCGAGAACGCGCCCGTTCCTATGATGGCGGCCACGCCGCGTCTGCCCACAGCCAAGATGGCGCCACCAGCGCTTTCGGGACACCGCCCAGCGCTCCCGGCATGCACTGCGCGGGCCGGGCATACAGCTGCCAAGATGGCGGACCTGGAGGAGCGGGTGTCGGATGAGGAGAAGGTAAAGGAAGGGGGTGGCCGCCCCTCCGCTGAGGGCTGGTGCCGCTGCCCCTGGGAAGGTAGTGGGTGGGGAGATGCGGGCAAGCTCGCCTGGTGCCAGTCTGCGAGTGCCTCGGGGCGGGCGGGCCCGAGACCACCGGGCCGCCGCCGCCCGGCTGAAGGACCGGCTGTTCCTTACCAGAGCAGCATTTTGCCTTCCGATTTCCTCATCGCCTTCCGATTTCCTCATTGCCTCGGTGCAGCTGAGGCGTCTCGGCCAGCTGTTGTGCATGAAAATGGACATAGTCTCAAACTAAACCAGGGGAGGTGTAGATTGGACATCAGGAGGAGTTTCGTAGCAGAAAGGGCAATTAGACATTGCAAGGGGCTGGCCGGGGAGGTGGTGGAGTCCCCATCCCTGGGCATGGCCAAGGGAGGACTGGACGTGGCACCCAGTGCTCTGGTCTTGTGGACAAGGTGGGAGTCAGTCACAGGTGGATCACTTGGTGATCTTGAAGGTCTTTCCCAACCAAAATGATTTTGAGAAAATGTATTTTCAGCGCTGCTTTTCCCAAATCAGCAAAGTAACCAGCGTGTCTCTAAGGTGCTCTGCAACCTCTTCACTTCCTGAATACCCTCTGAGCGTGTCGTCGCGTTTGCTGCTCACCCCAGCTGCTGACAGGAACTTTGGTGTAGATCCTGCAAATTATGCTGGATGGAAAGGACTAAGTATAAGCAAATAGAGCCGTAATTATTTTAGGAAAGGGGGAAATGAGCAGTTTGTTCCTCTTGTGTAGCAATGTGGGAAAGTTACAGACTGCAAGTTCTCTGCCAGGTAATACACTGTTGTCTACACTCAGTAGTTTAAAAATACACTGTTACTCTTCCTTACCTCAGAGAACTTGGTGCTTGCTTTGTTTCTTAACATTCTGGAGGAGCTGTTCAGGCTCATGGATCTTCAAGGATCCTACAAGTCCAGGGGTTGCTTTCGTTTTTTCTTTAAACTGCAATTTCAGCTTAATTTGAGTGACATCATTTATGAAACAAGCAGAGCTTTATAGTTGCAATTCATCCATTAGTCAGTATTTTAGGTGATGCTGTTTGAAATAAGTCTTCCAGAGCAGAATTGATACGGCCTTTAGAGCATTCCATTTCAACTAACTCTCCATGCCTCACACAGGCAGAGAAGGATAACCTTAAGGGAGGATCTGAAAGAGAAACATGCAGCAAAGATTTACTGTAGCATGTGACTTTAGATGAGTCTAGAACTTTACGTATGTTAAATTTTAAAGTCTGACTTTACCGGCACTTTAAAGTAAAGCCAAAACCTAAAAACATCAATTGAGCAAAAAAATTAATTTATTCCATCCTCCAAGCTTCACTCCTTTATTCTCTGTGGGTGAGATTAATTTCTCAGACAGGCTGGGAGAGCTGGGGGTGTCCAGTCCGGAGAAGAGAAGGCTCCAGGGAGACCTTAAATTCCCTTCCAGCACCTCAAGGGGCTCCAAGAGAGCTGGGGAGGGATGTGGGACAAAGGCCTGGAGTGGCAGGACAAGGGGAAATGGCTTCCCACTGCCAGAAGGCAGGGTTAGACGGGATTTTGGGAAGGGATTCTTCCCTGTGAGGGTGCTGAGGCCCTGGCACAGGGTGCCCAGAGAAGTTCGGGCTGCCCCTGGATCCCTGGCAGTGCCCAAGGCCAGACTGGACATTGGGGCTGGAGCAGCCTGGGACAGTGGAAGGGGTTCCTGGGCATGGCAGGGATGGCACTGGATGGGCTTTAAGGTCCCTTCCAACCCAACCAGTCTCTGATTCTGTGATTTTCTTTTAAGTTCATCTGAAATCTTCCCTGTTTTGCTGAAGTTCATTCTGCTGCTGTTTTACCAGTTGAAACTAACAGCTGAGCAGCTTCCCTTCCCCTCAGACACTTTCCCCATTTTAGAAGCAGGAAGTTGATGCTGCAGAGCTGAAATGACACCTGAAATGGCCCCACGGGCCCGGAAATGGGGCAAGCTGCAAAAAGTCCTATTTTGGTGTTTCTGCAGAGGAGCATCTTGACACCTGACAGAAGCATCCTGACATCTTGGCCTCCAAGAAAGCAGCTCTGAAAACCAACAACCACTCAAGTGCTTGATATTTCAAATTAATCACTCCCCAGCCTATTTCCTGCACTCATGATTTCAATAATCTGACTGAAATGTTTTGTATTTATCGATCTGTGAGAGGCAGGGCAAGGGATGATTAGCCAAATGAACACTTTCCACTTGCAGCCTTTGCTTAGTTCAGAACTGGGTTTGTAATAACATTTGATTGAAGTACAGAGGCCTTTCTGTGTTGATTTAATTTTGTTCATCCTTCCCAGTGAGAGAATCTGTGGAAGACTGTAAAAATCTCTCATGTAACACTTGGGGTGTTTTTCTGTTTGTTGTTTGCTTTTCCCATAAGGATTTCCTTATGAGAATCCACTGATCTAAAGCTCGGCTTACTAAAACAGTGACCCCTTTTACAAGGGTTTCATGTTCTGCAGCCTCAACATCGTTGCATACATTTATAAGATATTAAATTTTTTAGCTTTTTAGAGGCTTTTTTGCCGCATGTTGAGGCACGTTCTAAAAGAGAATCTGTTCACCTGGAGAGTTAATTTTCGGGGTGTGTTCCAGCATTAGTGGTAGGTACCTGAGAAGCTTTAGCACGGTTCTGTTCCGTGCTGTGCTTGCTCACAAAGGCACACCGTGTCCTTTCAGAAATGGTTCAGCCTTTTGGGGAGGACTCTGAGCAAAGTCCACTGAGGAGATGGAGCAGCAGGGTCTCTGACCCACTGCTCTCTTCCTCACTGCCCAAATTTCTGACAGTGAAATTCAACAGTATTGTGGCACCAATCCATCCTAATTACAGCTCTTTAAATAGTGAAAGTTTTCAAACGGTTTAAGAGTTCAATTTTTAGAATTGCTCTCTACTTACCAACCTAAAACCAGAAGATTAAGAGAAAATGGTTTTATGTCCCACATTGTATCAATTACACAAGATACTGTCTTTTTAATGTTTTTTTTGTATTGCTTAATTCCTTGAGGCACAAAGAATGCATATCTATTTTTTTGAAATCATTGCTAATTTGGAAGATAATCTATTTTCATCTGAAGATTAATCCAGGTAAGGCAGAATTGTTACTTGATCCTGCTGGAATAAGGCAATTACCTTTAGTTTGGAAAAATGTTTATTTCTTTTCATGGCTTGCTGTAAATAATTATATGACAAACAATACAAACAATTTCTAATTAAAACAGTGAAGACAGTTGAGAGAAGTGAGTTATTTCCAGCTCTGGTGATAACTCAGGTGAAGCAGTTGGATATATATCCACATTTCTTTGTTTTGCTGCTCAAAATGAGAAGCAGAAAGCAATCAGAGTTGTAATGAGCAATTCTGCAGTCACTTCCAATAAATGTCTTGTTAGACCAGAGAGGCTCATTGGTCAGCTTTGTTATCTGGGCTTATCAGAGGAAATGGGACGTTTTTATTGTTCTAAGGGAGAGGTTTAATTTTGTGACATTTCCTCTTTCATTTCTTCCAAGATCTCTCTATTCCCTTTGGTCCTGTAAAAGCCATAAAAGATTTGATAATGAAAACCATAAACTCTTACTAACTCCAATAGGATCAATACCTGGACCACCTAAATTCTAGCAGTGCAAGACACGTATATTGGATTTCAGAACATGTCTCAGTTTTATTACACTTTTAGAAGAGAAGGGATTTTTCTTTTCCAGTTCAGAGTTTCTGGACTTTGAGGGTTGGCCTTTTCAGTTATTGATGCCTTCATCATCACAGTTCCACATGCCTTCATAGAATCCCAGAATGGTTTGGGTTGAAAGGGACCTTGAAGATCCTTGCCATGGGCAGGGACACCTTTCACTAGACCAGGCTGCTCCTGCAAGCCCTGCCCAGCCTTGCTTTGAACAGTCTGAGGAGACTATTTCTACCTTGACAATGCATGCCTACATTTCTCCCTAGATCTGCCACTTTCTGTAGCTTCAGAGTTGGTTTTGTTGGTGAATTGCTTCAATATGTATGAACTCAGTAAATTATCTTTTGTCTTTAATTACTTTTCTGCTTTGTTGTAGGTGCGTATAGCTGCAAAATTCATCACTCATGCACCCCCTGGAGAGTTCAATGAAGTATTTAATGGTAAGCAATTAAGGAAAAAATTATCTATGGTGGTTTTTTTCATGTTTTATCTATTATAAAAATCTAAGGCTATGTCACACCATACTGCTTTTAAGGTTGAGTGTCCCCAAGGAAAGCATGCAGTCCTTCTGGACTACTTCTGCTAAATGAAATTATTTAATCATTTTAATGTTTGCATTTGTACAGTTGAAAATAAAGTGCATTAAGAGAAACATTTGATAAAAAAATCCAGTAACACACCTGAACCCTTTCTCCTCCAGATGTCCGGTTATTGCTTAACAATGACAATCTTCTCAGGGAAGGAGCAGCACAGTAAGTACTAAGATTTCAAACACAAGTCAAATTACCATCAGAGATACTTCTGTTTTCTTATACCCATCATTCTGTGACAAAGAAAACCATTCATTGTATTCAGAGCAATCTTCTGTAATTTCTGTAATTTCTTACTCTAACAAAATATGTAATGAAAGGTGTGGATGATTCTTATTAAAAGCTCTAAAGTGGAATTTGTGCTGTATAAAACTGACAGGAAGGCACTCTGCCAAAAAGTTTAACTCTGCAGCAGCAGCAATGTCTGATCGTGTTGAATCATATGATTTATAAAGTAAGTGAAGCCTGAAATGTTGATTAATCCATACCCTAGGTCTAGAAAAAGAACTGCCCTCAATAAAAAAGTTTTCAAAATCTGTTGTTTACTTCCACAGCTTCATCAGAAGGTGCTTAAAGATTACACATACAAGCTTTTTGATGCTAAGATCTATTTCAAGCTAGGTGATGTGTCAGTCAGCAAGTCTTTCCATAAGAAAATTGTTGTAAATATTCATCTATTCATTTGTTTACCTTGCTGCTGTCTAAATGGTAGCTGGGGTGTTCCTGTTTTGCCTTGGCTTGCTCACATTTCCCCAGGCTACCTGCTGTTCTACTTTTGAACTCTGTATTTTCCTGGTCATCACTAAACAAACCTGCTTTTAGACCTGGGGTTTATAGCTATCTACAGTAAAAGGATTGGAAAATCCTTTAACAGTGCTTGTGTGTATTATTTGCCCGATTAAGTTGGTGTTTGCTGTAATATAATCCCACAGCATACTTATTCTTGAGTCAAAATAACATGCAGAGCTAAAGCTGATGTTCCTTTGACCCTCTGCAGTGCATTTGCACAGTACAACATGGATCAGTTCACTCCAGTGAAGATAGAAGGGTACGATGATCAGGTAAGAGGAGACTTTGGACACCTGAGGTTTATACTGCTGCACTGTGGAAAAGCAATAAAAATGTGGTTTTGTCAGGATGTTGGCTCACAAATCAACATCACCATCAGCTGACTCACTCATTCTGCTCACAAGGTACCACCCCTGCTCCTTCCCCCACATGTCATTATAATGAAACGTTCTTCTATAAGAACAAAGCATAAGCAAGATATTCTCTTTAAGTTCTGTGTTGTACTACTTCATACATCCAATTCATTGTTCCTTAAAGCTCCCTGCTGAAGTCACTGGAATTTTACTTAAGAGCATGAATGATTAAAGATTACTGTCTATTTAAAGTTCACTTACAAATCCTTATGTTGCCATTTGCTTACAGTTCCTACTGACAATTGGTAGTAGATTCTTAATAGTTTGTTTGGTTTATTTTCTGTGATTTTAATCCATTCCCAGCTACCCTAAAAAACAAACTTATCTTCGTTGATACAGAATCCTTGATTTGGTGTAGTGATTATACCTAATACTATCCAGTCTATGCCAGCAAAACAAGTCTTTTCAGGGTTTTTTTTTTAACTTTTTTTTTTAGAACAAACAGCAAGTAGGAGAGAAGCCAGAAAGCTGCCTGGCCATCTGCTCTGTTCTCTGATCCAAGCACTGACCCAGCTTTTCTGGTGTCCCAGATATGTTTATGCGAGGCATGTATGAAGTGAGGTATTCATAGAAACAGCTTTGATGAGAAAGTTACAGTACAACCTGCAAAAGAAAAAAACTCACCCCAATAAAGTCAGTATTTGGGAAGCCAGAGAAATAAGGTGAAAAGGAAAAAAAGAAGGGAATGTGTAATGCTGATTTGCTGTCTGCTTTAGTTGGTGTATTTTAGGAGTAGTCACATCTATGTACCATTCTTGCCCAGCAGTAGAGCTCTTGCAACACGGAGCATGGTAATAAATGGTAGATTCCAGAGTAAAAGTCTCTGTTTCCTTTAGAAACTAAGAAGGAAAGCAACTAAAATAACTGTAAAGGCAAAGCAACCTGCTTCTATCATAAGGATACCAAATTTTAAGCCAAATATATACATTATTAGAATTCAGCCTTTTCTGGATAGAAGTCTAAGTGCATTATTACTGTGGAGAGCAAAGAGTTACCTTCAGCCTCACAACAACTACTAATTTAAATTATTACTGAAAATACTTGGTTTTCTTTATGTGATCTTATAGCTCAGTGTAAGAACCTGCTGTAACACTGATATGCAAGTAGGGAAAAATGCAAAAGAACACATCTATAGCTGTCTAAATGTATCATCATTTCAACTTCTTTTACAGGTCTTAATCACAGAACATGGTGATCTGGGCAATGGCAGATTTTTAGACCCAAGAAACAAGCTTTCTTTTAAGTTTGATCACTTAAGGAAAGAAGCGAGCGACCCACAGCCCGAGGACACGGAGTCGGCTCTGAAGCCGTGGAGAGATGCCTGTGACAGTGCTCTGAGAGCCTACGTCAGAGACCACTACCCCAACGGCTTCTGCACTGTTGAGTATCCATCCAGTGTCCTCTGAGCCAGTCACTCCCAGAGCAGACTCTGCTGGGCAGAGCTCTTGCAGTTCTCCATCCTCACTGGCATTTTGGCTCACTTTGGAATGGCCTGTTCCAAAGAGGGTGCAACTGTCTTGGTATGCACACAGAGGTAAAGATGGATTAGACTTTTTCATAGGCATGACTGCCAAGCACCTTCACACCTACTGGTAATGAAATGCCTGCCAGGGGAGGTGTTGGACAATGTCACTCGTGGTGCATGTTCCCAGTGAGGTGCCACCACAGCAGCCTGCACCCTGCTGCCAAGAACAGATTTTTAAGAATAGTTTTCCTTAGCTCTTGGGCCTTTTTAACTCTTTTTCTAAATACAGGTTTATGGTAAATCTATAGATGGACAGCAGACAATTATTGCCTGTATTGAGAGCCACCAGTTTCAGCCCAAAAACTTCTGGTAAGACTATTTCAACACAGTGTGTTTTTTTCCTTTGCCTGATCCCTCAAACCAACCCATCCTCTAGCTCTGAAGGACAGGGAGTTTTGGGCTTCCCAATAAGTTCTTTTCCTTCTGTAGTCTGTTTCCTTGCAGCCCCCTTGGCACTTGCCAAAGCTCTTCCTGTGACCTATCCAGAGAAAAAGGCATTAGCAGAGCTGGGTAGATACTCCTTTACATCTCTGGAGCTTCTTTGTACTGAAGCTGCGTTATATTCATCTGGGCTGCAGAAATTTAACTCCATGCCATCTAAATCACTAAATCCCATGTGGTGTTGGTGATAAAAACATCAGAAACAACTTGCTTGTTAATTTGGTTCTTTTTCCTGGAAAATAGTATTTCTTGGAAATAGTTTTCCATGCTTTGATTGCTTTTAGGAACGGGCGTTGGAGATCAGAATGGAAGTTTACCATCACACCACCAACAGCTCAAGTGGCTGCAGTGCTCAAAATCCAGGTGAGTTATTTTTCCTGGCAGCAATCAGAGAAGTTGCATTGTGCTTCTCTTACACAAATTCATTTGGCTCAGAATGAGATGCTGAAATGCAGCAGAGATGTCCTTCTCAAATCAGGGCTTTTTTATGCTTAACAATTCAAGAAATAAATTCTTAAATCTAGTATTTCAGGAATAGTCTCAGATCTGGCCTGAGATTTATTATGTAGCATTACCCTATAGGCCTCCACTTTGCCTCACTTTATAGGGCTAAAACCTCTTCCTTGAGTGTTTTATAATTTCTCTTATCTCAGCTCTAGGCGTTTACTGATTAACATAATCTTGAACAGTCTTGACAAAGCATGAAACCTTTTAGAAAATCCATCCTCTTCTAGACTCCACGTAAGCAGAGAGGACTGGCACGATGCTCTGTTGAGCCATTTGGGGGCTCAGGAATTCTGGAGTGAGTGGTCATGATAAAACCTGCATTCTGTCTTTTTGTCCAGGTCCATTACTATGAAGATGGCAACGTCCAGCTGGTTAGTCACAAAGACATTCAGGACTCTGTACAGGTGTCAGTAAGTATGCTAAAAGATCTTTATGATAAGCAACTGTTTCATTCCTTAAACAGATCATGAAGCATACACTGCTATGACTGCACTCTCTTGACTTTAAAGTAATTTTAGGGTGAACAGTCAATGTGGTGTTTAGAGTCACGTAGGAATCCCAGATTCCCAACTGCTTAAAATTCAATCTCATTAGAAAGTCTCTATTGGAAAGCTTCTCTCAGAAGTTTGGGTTAAAGAGGACAGAATATGCTTTTCTATCTCTGTGCAAGGGAAAGAACAGTAAGAGACATACACTAAGGGAAATGAAGAAACCCTCTAGTATGGTAGAGGGAGCAACAGCTGCAAAGTGACTCACTTTACCATGAAGGTTCCTTTTTGCTCACTAGGGTGCAGCCCTGTTCCAGTTTGGAGCACAAGCTCTACCCAGTATGTAGTAAGTGAAAGGAACCCAGCTACAACCATGAGGCACAAGCTGATGATGTTGCCTACTTTATCTGTACTCAGCCTATCATTTGAGAAGAAATCCATGATGTAAGTTGCTCATGTAAGTTGCTCTTAAACATGAAAACATTTTTTTTCTCCTTTGCAGAGTGATGTCCAAACTGCTAAGGAGTTTATTAAGATCATAGAAAGTGCAGAAAATGAGTACCAGGTAAGATCAGTGGTAGTTAAATAAACCATAGAATCATATCAGTCTCCATTTGCAGTTAATAGAAACATGGAAAACTGACCTCTGGTTGTGTACCTGGCTGAATCTGGTATTGATGTAAGAATTAGAAAAGGGCAGTAGTATTTGTTTAAACAATATAGTTCTAAAGCTGTAAAGTTACAAAGCTGTATTCTAATTAACTATCAGGTTTGCTCTATGGTTTTTTAAAGTATTACAAATGATACCTGGAACAAGCATGGGAGGGGGGTGGGTGAGTCGATGTATTTTCCTCTGACAGTTAAAAATACTGAGGAGGAAATTTGTGCAACAGCTTTTACATTGTCCCAGATGCATGCAAGGAGACTGGAAGGAGATAAGTCAATGCAAGACCTGAGGAGAAGCTGCTGCATTACAGGGGAGGTGAACAGGAGGCCTTTGACTTGCACACACACTGATGACTGCATTATTTATTTAGTTAATAGTGTGCCTTACACCTTACAGAAAGGAGTTTGTGGCTTTAACACTAAACTGAGCTTTCTCATCGTGTTTTATGAGTGCCCTAACCAAATGTGCTTGCCCTTGCAGACAGCAATCAGTGAAAACTACCAGACTATGTCAGACACCACTTTCAAAGCCTTACGCCGGCAGCTGCCCGTCACCCGCACCAAGATTGACTGGAACAAAATCCTCAGCTACAAGATTGGCAAAGAAATGCAGAATGCTTAATGCAGAAACAAGGAGGTGTATGAAATATTCGTGTGCAAAAAGACAAATGTGGTCCTATGCCAAGTAGATGGTTTCTAAACCAGAGCAGCATTTTTTAGGGCTTTCAAAGTTAACAGGTTTTCTAGCCTGAGAGGGAACCATGGAACAAATAGTTGTCTTTGTGTTTTGTGTTTCCTGCCACATAAACTTCCTGTTGTAGCTGCATTTAATAGGTCATTTAAATTCAGCCATTCATGGCTCAGAAGTATAGCTGTTTTCAGTCTCGGGCTGGAAAACTTCCTAGCTGGAAAAGCCCTAATATTACCCCAGGAGGGGGTGCAGAGCGTTCCCTTCACCTGTACCTAGCACTCCAGGTATCCAGTAAGTTTGTCAAACCCGCCAAGAGCTCTCGGCGCTGCAGGACACAGTAAGTGCAAGACAGTGAGTCCTCGTGTATCCTTATTCCTGACCTCCACAAAGCAGATGCCTGCAGGCTTAGATTTTACTGTAGAAAAAGAGTTTACAGGATCCTTTACAGAATTCCCTACTGACCCAGCTCTTCCAGGGATGTAACTTTTTTTTAATCTGAAGATTTGAGCCATGTTCCCTAAAAGTGAACATCTTTGTTCTCCCCTCCCTCGTGTACGTACGGTTACCAGACACTGCATTTTTACAGAACTACAAGATGAGTCCCTGCTGATCCACAAGGGCTGGATGGTGATTAAAAATGCAAATGTCTACAGAATAATAGGTATGTTGTGCTTTAATGCTTTGTGGCAGGTTCATAGATTTGTATCACAGGTGTATGGATGGATAGTGTACAAAATAAATAAACTTGCACCAAAGTGAAAGAAAAAATCCTTTCCATTTGTCTCAGTTGTGGACAGTTTCTTGTCATGCTTAGAGGGGTTTTTGGAGTAAATCTCTTCTACATGCTTGCTCTGCATTACTATTTTCCCCATCTAACATCAAAATTAGCAGTCATAACATTTGCTCTGAAGGGGAGGATGAAGAGATACACATACGCCTTTCTCAGATCTTGGAGCATGGATTCACTATAAAGTGAACCTCCTTTGGTGAACTCCCTTTGCTTTGTTTGCACTTGGTTATCACTGGGCGCCTTGCAGGTTCTGGTTTTTAAACTGGCTCATGTCTTCTTGTTTATAAATACACAAAGGAAAAAAGGTTGGGAAGAGCGGGGTGGGGTTGCCTGCACATTACACTTCAGGTTTTGCACAGTAACTCCCCAAAATAAGTGTTTGTCCTTTGTGAGTTTTATCTAAATGAAATATATTTGTATTTGCTGCTGAGACTGACAATTCATCCCTCAGGCATTCTCTGTATCAACTAGTCTAGTCCAAATACAGCAGTCTTTGTTTAAAGCCATTTGTGTCTGTTCTTTCATGGTCTCACTCCTGTTAATTCCTTAAGGCTAGGAAGTGTTGGAGTCACCATCCCTGAAAGTGTTTAAAAATGTGAATGTGGCACTTGAGGACATGGTTTAGTGGTGAACACGGTGGTGGTGCTGGGTTCATGGTTGGACTTTATTGATCTCAAAGGTCTTTTCCAGCCTTAACAGTTCTGTGATCAGGCAGGGGTGGCATAACTCCAAACCCATGGGTGATGCTCCCATGGTATGGGAGCATCAGACATGGGAACTAGAGGGCTGAGCTTCCAAATTAAAATTAAAAAATCACAGAGCTTTAATGCAGCTCCTCACCCTGGAAAGAAGGCAGCAAGGAGGTAAGTGTAACTAACACCTACCTCAGACACTGGTGCTCGTTCTTACACGGGACAAAGCAGGGCTTTTTGGAAGGTTGGCACGGTGCTGTGCCCGGAGCTGCTCACGGACAGTTTGATAAGAGGGTCTTCCCTGCAGAGCACCCAGGGCACACGAAAGCTGTGTGTGCCTCAGGTGCTGTGGGCTGCGGCCCTGGATCCAGGAAATCGCTGCAGCAATTCCAGGAATGTGAAACTGAAGCAGGGCCCAAGATAAGACTGCACTCAACACAGCTTTTATCTGCCTCAAGGCTAGTCCTCTGCTCCTGGATTACACTGCAAGCAGTTCACCGCCAGTAGTCCGGCCTTAAGAGCGTTTCTATCTCTTTGTCCTTCTCCAAATCTGCAGCTAATCATCCTTTAGACTGCCTCGTTCCCTCCTGTCTCCTGGCCCTTCTCCCCCACCAGCCAGCTCCGCTCTCTCCTACCCGCAGCCCCGGGATCCCCCCCCATGCCGGGCTGGCCCCGCAGCCGCTCCCCTTTCGCTTTCGTTTCTCCCTGCGCGACCGGCCGGGGTCAGCCCAGCCCAGCCCAGCCCAGCCTGGCTTAACCTGGCACTCCTGGACGCGGCACCATCTCGGCTCGGCACGGCTCGGCTCGGCTAAACCATGCCCAAGCTCACCTTGGCGGAGGCCAGTTTTTGGGGATGTCAATTCGTGCAGTTCCTGCGGGACACGGACCGGGAGCGGGAGAGCCTGCGGGAAACGCTGCGGACCATCTACAACCAGGAGTTCCGCGGCAGGTGAGAGCCCTCGGCCAGACCCGGGCAACATCACCCGGGACAGACCCCTGGCCAGCATCTCCCAGTCCCCGGGCCAGCATCACTGGGGTCCCCAAGCTTGTCTGTGTCACCAAAGCCTTGCTGGGATGATCCCCAGCTCCATGGGCCCCCAGCAGCTGCCTGGGGATGGCCTTGGACACCCACTGCCCACCATCCTTCCCCACCTCACCCTGCTGACACCAATCTCACTGGCCTTTGTGCAATACGTCCACTGTTAATGATTGGCAAAGCCAGGGCTCAGTGCACTGGTGGGACTGGGAGGAGGTACCTGGAGAGTCCTCGCTGCTAGGAGCACAGTGGCTGTGCCTTAGCAGAGCCCCCTCTGTGCCAGCTCAGCTCCTGAGCACTGGCATGGACAGGCACGGCGTGGCTGTCAGGGCCAGGCAGTGAGGCAGTGACGGCTGGCATGGCTGTGGCACAGCTGGAACAGCAATGGCACAGCATGGAATCGCTGGAGCAGCCAGTAGGGATGGAAGATTTGCACAGGCCCGTAGGAAACCCAAGTCCTTCTTCCTCTCCTGGAGTAGAGGGGATGCTGAGAGCCCCTCACCGCAGCCTCCGTGTCCTGCTTCATCTTCCTGCTTGCCTCACCTCAGCTGCCTGTGCCCATGGCAGCCGAGCCACACTCTCCCACACAAACCCTCTCCCCTGGCTCTGCAGGACTGATGCAAAGACACCCAGTTTTTCTGGCATCCTCTATGCACTAAGGACAACCCAGCAGGTTCAGGTGCGCGGAGATGTGGTGAAATTCAAGGTGAGTTCGTGCTGGGGTGGTGCCCACTGGGACTGGCTCCTCAGGAGCCCCCTGCAGCATCCCGGAGCCGTGCTGACTCTGGCTGCTCCGGGCAGGTGAAGAGGCGTGTGGTGGTGGCAGACCAGTACCGCAGACCCAGAAGGAATGCACAGACCACGTCTGTGGTGTCCACGTCTGCCTCAGGACAGCAGCTCAGCCCCGCTCCACAAATGCCCCAGATCTATGCCAAGCAGTGGTATGACAGCAACCTGGGTGTGGCACGGCCCCGGGAGCCCCCACCCCGGCTGGGAAAGCCTGACCCTCCCTCCCCACAGGGCTGAGCTCATTCGTGGGAAGCACGGGATAGAGATCATCTCAGACTGTGACCAGGGTAATGGGAATATCCGCTTCCCAGTGGTGCCAGGTCAGCTCTGCACAGTCACTGTCCTGGTGCAGAACCGTGGGACCGAGGTGGTGACACTGCAGCGGTTCCAGCCACGCCAGCAGTCACAGGAGCTCTCCTTCACCGATGAGCAGGGGGCAGTGCAGGGCCAGTCCCTGCTGTTACACCCAGGTAGGGTCCCATGCTATCCCATGCCATCCCATCCCCTGCAGAGACGATGCAGGACCCAATCTCACACTTCACCACGCAGGTGGCATGTACCCCATCCAGGTGCGGTGCCTCACCACCTGCAATGGGCACTTCAGTGCTGTGCTGTTCTTCGAGTTCGCCAAGGAGCCAGACGAGCCCTTCAGCATCTCCCGCTACGTGGCTGCCGTTGCCGAGAGCCAGCTGGCCAAGGACCTGGGGCCCTCGGCGCTTTTCCAGCCTTACACAGCCAGCCTCCAGCACCTTGTCACAGTCATCACCGAGGATGGCATCCCCCCTGACAGGTATGTGGTGGAGTCACCTGCTGCCATCCTGAACAGAGGGGCCCAGCCTGTTCTCCAGCCAGGACAAGGTTCAGCTCCTTGACTGAGCACCACAGGACAGTGCTTCAACCCTGTGTGATGGCAGGTGACAGTGGGGTTGGGGACACTATGTAGTCCCTGCATCACTGCTATCCCCTCCACCCAGCTCCCTGAAAAACGAACTGGAGAGGGAAATCCCTCTAGGCACCTACCAGTACCCACAGAGCCTCAAGGACACGATCCTGCTCGGACCCAACAGTGCCAGCTCCAGCTGGGCTGCCATGCGGTGAGTGCCAAGGGCTGAGAGCAATGCTGAGGTGTTCCTCGAGTGCCACACTGCCCCTGGGACACACTGACATTGCTGCTGCCCTCAGCTCGCTGCTGGAAGCACCTCTGCAGCCTGAGAACTACCACCAGAAATTCCAGCAGCTGCTGCACCTGGAGGAGATCCAGATGGAGGTGGACATCCGGCGCTACGACATGCAGGATGTGACCATGGTGCAGGACAGGGGGCTGCTGGTTCTCGATGTGCGTAGGGGGGTGAGGGCTGGGAGGGTGCTGGCACAACACCCGCGCTCCTGGAGTGCCTGGCGTCACACTGGCCCTTTGGCACAGGTGCCTGGCGTGGCCGAGAACCGCCCGTCCGTGCTGAGAGGGGATCACCTGTTTGCCCACCTGAGCAGCGAGCGGGACCACTCCCCTCTCGTGCGGTACAAGGGCTACGTGCACAACGTGGAGCTGGAGAAGGTCAGGCTGGGCTTCTCCTCCAAGTGAGTGATGTCTGGTCCCAGCAGGCTTTCTCGGAGATGCCAAAGGCCAGGAGCGGGTTGGAAAGGGCCAGGAGGGATGGGAGAGTGTCCCATGCACTGCTCACACCGTTCCTTCCTAGGCTGCAGAGGAAGTTTGTGAAAAACCTGAAGTTCGATGTGACCTTCACCTTCAGCCGGCTGCCGCTGCAGGTCCAGCATCGGGCTGCAGTCCTGGCCATGCGCCACAGCTTGTTCGGCCTCCTCTTCCCCTCTGCCTCCTGCCAGCAGTCCCTGTTCCCGGGCCCCTTCCAGCCGCGGTGAGTGCCCATCTCCGCAGGGTGGGAGGGGCTGGGGCCGGAGGCGATGGGCTCGGGCAGCGCCGCCTCTGCTCCCGCAGGTGGTTTAACCGTGAGCTGGAGACCAACGAGGAGCAGTGCAAAGCCGTGATACACATTGTCACCGGCATGTCCCGGCCAGCGCCTTACCTCATCTTTGGTCCCCCTGGCACTGGCAAGACGGTCACTATGGTGGAGGCCATCAAGCAGGTGAGTGGCCAGTGCCCAAACCCAGCCCTGAGCATTGCTGCCACTCTCATCCATGGGGCTCAATGCTGTCACCTTCTCCTCCTCTCACCCAGGTGTGGACGTGCTTCAGGAATGCCCGTATCTTGGTCTGTGCCCCCTCCAACAGTGCCACAGACCTGCTGTGCCAGTGCCTCATCAGGGACATCGCCCCTGAGAATGTCTACAGGCTCATCGCCAGCTCCCGGAACTATAGGGAAGTGCCCACTGATATCAGGGTAGGTCCCTGCCCCTCCACCCTGAAATCCTGACAGCACATCTGGGCTGGCAGCCCCCAGGACAGTGGGACCTCACCCAGTGCCTGTGCTCCAGTCCTGTTGCAACTGGGATGAGGAGCAGAGCAGCTACGTGTACCCGAGCAAGGAGAGCCTGAAGCAGTACCGGATTATCATCACCACGCTGGTGACAGCAGGAAGGTCAGAGGAGCTGGGATAGTCCGCAGCATCCGTGGCAGGTGGACCCAGGGCTGCCTTGCAGCCAGGCTGTGAAGGCAGTCCCTCTGGGATTCAGCAGGGAGGGGCTGGAGGAGGGCAGGCAGCAGGAGGGGAAATCCCTTCTCTGTGGGAGGATGAGGACGAAGGGTAGGAGAGGAAGCATGGCCAGGTGGGGCCGGATGCTGAGACAGCCTCAGTCCATCTCTCCTGCAGGCTGGTGTCAGCCAACTTCCCCCCTGGGTTTTTCTCCCACGTTTTCATTGATGAGTGTGGCCGTGCGGTAGAGCCGGAGAGCGTGGTGGCCGTCGCAGGTGAGTGCTGCTCCCATCTCAAGGACCAGCATCTCTGCATGGCCTGGGCTCCCTCCCGCTCCCCACTGAGCTCTCCCTGCTCCCAGGGCTCCTGGCTCCCATGGATCAGAAGACCAACCCCAATGGGGGGCAGCTGGTGCTGGCAGGAGACCCCAAGCAGCTGGGCCCTGTCCTGACCTCGCCACTGGCCATCCAGCATGGTTTGGGTGAGTAGGGAGAGGGCTGGGAGTGCTGCAGGCACCCCACAGGGGCTGAGTGGCCTCGTGGGGAGCCACAGGCTATCACTGGGCACAGGCACCTCGCTGCTGGAGAGGCTGATGCTGGACAACCCCCTGTACCAGAAGTCGAGTGGAGGATACAACCCACAGTTCATCACCAAGCTGCTCTGGAACTACAGGTGAGGGGGACAGGGATGGTGCAGGAAGGGATGGAGCCAGGCAGGGATTGGTGAGCACGGCTCTCCAGGATCTGTCCCCCAGAGCCTCAGGGTGGGAGGTGGGAGTGCACCTGCTGTCCTGGGTGCACGGTGCCTGAGAGGGCTCTGGACCCACGTGGCACCCACCCTGGGCATGTCCTGCCTCTGCCAGGTCCCACGAGGCCATTCTCAGGATTCCCAACGAGCTCTTCTATGACAACGAGCTGAAGGTGTGCAGGAGAGACGGGCTCGACATCCGGAATCTGTATTGTACCTGGGAGGAGCTTCCCAAAAAAGTGAGGGACACAGGAGGGACTGACCCGGGGGGGTATCCCCAAGGCAAAGGCAGAGCAGAGCCAAATGTTCTTCATCCCCAGGGCTTCCCCATCATCTTCCATGGGGTTTGTGGGGAAGACCAGAGAGAGGCCAAGAGCCCTTCATTCTTCAACACGGCCGAAATTGAGGTCCTAGTCCACTACCTCAAGAAGCTGCTGCTGCTGAGCCGGGGCAAGGGGAGCTGCCCCAGTGTGTCCCCCAGGGAGATCGGCATAATTTCTCCCTACAGGAAGCAGGTGAGGGCATAGGCAGAGACCTCCCTGAGGGACAGGGAGCACTGGGATGGATGGGCAGCCCCAGGGCTGGCACAGGATGGCCCTGTGGTGGCTGGATTTTGCCACATGCCTCCACTCAGGTAGAGAAGATCCGGAAAGCCATCACCTCCCTGGATGCCGACCTGCGGAAGCTGCCGGACATCAGCCAGCTGAAGGTATGTCCTGGGCACGGAGGAGAGAGGAGCACACCTGCCCCAGGAGGAGGGAGCCCTGCCAGCCCCAGCCCAGGGGGCTCACCTTGTGGCCCCTCACCTGTGTCCTTGCCCAGGTGGGCTCTGTGGAGGAGTTCCAGGGCCAGGAGCGGCACGTGATCCTCATCTCCACCGTGCGCAGCTGCAGCACCTACCTGCAGCTGGACCAGACCTTCAGGCTGGGCTTCCTCAAGAACCCCAAGGTACTGCCTTGCCCCGAGCAGACCCTTCTTCCCTCTGGTTCTCCCCGTCTGTGGAGCTGCTCTGGGTGCTCTGCCTGCACTCAGGAGGGGCTCTGAGCTGATGAGAGGTGTGGTGGCCAGGTCAAGACCTCTTGCTTGTCTTCTTCAGAGGTTTAACGTGGCCATCACCAGGGCCAAGGCTCTGCTGATCGTGGTGGGTAATCCAATTGTGCTCAGCAAGGACCAGCACTGGCACAGGTGAGCTGCTACTGGCCCCTGCCACAGGCAGTGCTCACCAGCCCCTGCCCTTCCCTGCCGCCAGCACGGGGTGCCTGGCCATGCCCCGTGCCTGCCTCTGCCCCTGCAGGTTCCTCAGGTACTGCCAGGAACAGGGTGGCTACACAGGATACCCCTACCAGGCCGAGAGCACAGCTGAGGACAGAGTGGCCGAGGAGCTCAGCATGCTGCAGCTCGGTGTTTAGTACCCAGGTGGGCAGAGCTGGCGCTGCCAGCGGGGCCCCGACAGCAGCAGGGGGCTGGTGCTGGTCATGCCATGCCAGCACCCCAGGGCAGCAGCAGGGCCAGCCTTACAGCTGGGGCACTGGGAGACTTCTCCTGCCCCAAATGCAACGGGCCTTACAGCAGGCTTTTGCTCAGGGCTTGCATGTCTCCATCTCGAAGTCAGGGGCCAGCTCTGCCATGAGGTTTCTCTGCAGGAAATGTGCCTGGGAAGGGAGGAGAAGCCCCATGAAGCTGCATCCCCTCAGCCTGTCCCTGGCCTGCAGCAGCTCCTGCTCTTTCTGTCTCAGTCCTGGGGTGCTCCATGCATCCCTGTGGAGATGGGGCTGAACCCACCAGACCAGAAGTTGTTGCCAGCCTTTGCTGCCAGCCATGAAGCCCACACCAGCATCAGACTGGGACAACTCTCCCATTTTAATCATTTCTTGACATGGCTGTGGCAAAACAGTTCTCTGTGACCAGTCTCACCATTCAGTGAAAGGCTTAAGCCTGGAGGCTCTGGCCTCTAAAGAGCACCACTGGGTGCACAGGGAAGCTCACTGCTGCTGTGATGGGTGACTGGGGAAGGCAAAGACCTGGCCTGGGACAGGCTGGCTCAGCTCTCCACTGGGCAGCTGCCTGGCCTGAGAGATGGCATGGCTGTGCAGGCACTCTATCTCCCTGGAATAAATGTTTAGAGAAAAGCAGTATATTGTTGAGTGCTAGGTGGGTCTTGTTTACACAGACAGGGCTTCAGAGCCCTGCCCTGCCCTGCTCCAGAAGCAGGATGGCTCCAGCAGTGATGGCAGCGCCCATCACTCAGGGACTGGGTACAGCTGGAAAGCTCCTGCCTGGCCCTTCCCCTGTAAACTGCATCCTGGCTCATTTGCAAGCACAGGGTACTGATTCCTGATCCTCCACCAGCAGCTGAGGGAAGAGGGGCTGGGGGCCAGGCAAGTCCCACCCTGAAGCACAAGGCCCCAGGCAGGAGCCTGGAGCAGCGAGGGGCACAAAGGAGAGCCAGAAGAACACCACACAAGCAAAGTTACAATTACTAAAATACCGGTTTGCATTTATTCTCCCAGTTATGCAGTTGGGTTTCGTGCTGCCAAGTCCATGATCGAGGCAGACTCGAAGGCGGCGGCACAGGCAGAGCTGGGCACACGTCCCGGGAGGAGAGCTCCTGGCAGCAGCTGAGCCAGCCCTGCTCACAGGCAGGGCCAAGGCTCTGGGCACGTCTGTGACACTGGTGTGTGCTGCCTGCACGGCCAGGGAGAGTGGGCTCAGCACACAGGGGCCGGGCAGAGCCCACACGTGAGCCATGACCAGCACCTCTGGCTGCCCTGGCACCCACCCAGAGCTGAGCAAGGAGAGCAAACACCACAGCAATGCCCACGGGAAAGGCAAAACCAGGGAGCTCAGCACAAACCAGGGCAGCACGGGGAGCGACAGCAGCACCCAGCCCAGGAGAGCAGCAGGTTCTGAAGGCACCGGCGCCTCGCGGACCCGGAGACACCCTGTGAGCGTGGCTGGCAGCTCTGGTGCAGAGGGCTCGGCAGGGCTGGCACCACGAGGTCGTGCCGGGCTGTGTGGCAGCACTCCCCGGGCAGGGCAGGTGCCGGCCGGGCCGCTCACAGCAGCGGGCAGCCCCTGCGCTTCTTGTTCTTGCGCACCTGCAGCCCCGCCCGCGTGGCCATCTCGAACACCTCCCGCACCCCCTCCTTGGTCTTGGCCGAGCACTCCAGGTAGCCAAAGGCGTTGATCCTGTTGGCCATGTCCCTCCCCTCCTCTGGCTTCACCGGCTCCTAGAAGCAGTAAAAACAGCGTTAGGGAACATTGCCAGAACACAACAGCACCTGCCCTTGGGGCATGCAGCCCTTCCAGCCGGGGCAGAGGGGGCTTTGCTGCCTGGGGGACCCAGGGCTGTCCCCACCTGCTTCATCTTGGCCAGCTCCCGCCGCGTGTGCTCGTCGTTGCGCAGGTCCTTCTTGTTCCCCACCAGGATGATTGGCACGCTGGGGCAGAAGTGCTTCACCTCTGGCGTCCACTTCTCAGGGATGTTCTCTGCAAGCACACATGGAATCCTACGAGCTCAGGGGCTGCTGCCTCAGGAGCAGGGAGAGCTCACCCCACAGCATCCTCCTCTCCCACCTCCACCCAGCCAGCAAGCTCCCAGCATTTCCCTGAAGTGCACACACAGTCAGGGGATGAAGGGAAGGCTCTGGCATCCTCGAGAGGCAGCAGGGGGGCTTCCCAGACCCCAGGGGCTCAGCAGCAGCAGCCCCGTGGGAGCCCAGGTCCCTACCGAGGCTGTCCGGGCTGTCGATGGAGAAGCACATGAGGATCACGTCCGTGTCCGGGTACGAGAGCGGCCGCAGCCTGTCGTAGTCCTCCTGTCCTGCTGTGTCCCACAGCGCCAGCTCAACCTGACAGGGCAGAAGGACATGGCTCAGTGGCTCTGCAGGCCTGGAGTGATAGATTTATCTTCCTCAGGTATAGTTGTGCTCTTCCTCAAACTGGGGCAGGTTCAGGGTGACCCAGAAATGCCGGAGCCATGGGGCTGCAGCTGCATCGAGCACACAGAGCAATCCTGGCAGCAGCACTGGGGGCGGCACTGCCAGCATGGCACCATGGAGCCAGGGCATGGCAATGGACACGGCCCTTACCTGCTTCCCATCCACCTCTATGTCAGCAATGTAGTTCTCAAACACGGTGGGCACGTAGACCTCGGGGAACTGATCTTTGCTGAACACAATCAGCAGACACGTCTTTCCACAGGCACCATCTCCCACAATCACCAGCTTCTTCCTGATGGCTGCCATTGCTGTGGGGACACGAACAGGTGAGCAGGACAGAGCAGCACAGGCAGCTCATGCTCCTGGCCCCCCAAATTCCTGTACACAACAGCCTGGGAGATGCCAGACACAAGCACTTGGGCACATCCCACTGTGAGTGGCAGACAGGACAGAGCTGCCAGAGCTCCCCCAGCCCTCTGCCAGACCCCCTCCAGCTCCCACACACATCAGCTCATGGGCACACAAGATCTGGCCTGACTGGAACATTGACACCCAGCACTGCTGCTGTGGCTGGGAGAGCTGTCCCAGCTGTGGTCAGTGCTGCTGGCTGCAGGCAGGGACCTCATGGGAGGTGACAAACCACTCTGCCTTCCCCAGACAGCCAACCCTCCCTGGCCTTGCTTTACCACCCAGGTAACCAGGATTTTAGACAACCTCAGAGTTGCACGCACATGCTGGGTTTATTTTAAACTGCAAATTCTTCAGGGCAGAAACTGCTCTGGGTTTCACCCCAGCACACTCACCAGACCCCAAATAATCTGATCAGCAGCTGGAACAGGCCAAGCCAAGCTCTTGGAGGTCTGGGCAAGCAGGATGTGTGTGCCTGGCAGCCAGCAGCGGGCTGGCCCCAGCCCAGCCTGTCTGAAAAAGGAGCCTTTGCCACGGAACCAGGAGAGCCAACACTGGCACTGGCACGGGGAGAAGCTGCCAGTCATCACTCAGCAAACAGAGCTGAAACCCCACCACAAAGCAGGAGGCTTTCTGTCTCAAGGGAAAACGATGCAGTTCTGCAAGGAAAACTATGCCTTTGCACCCCTCACTTTCAAACAGGGTTTACAGCTGAGCCTGGGAACCAGCCAGGACAATGCCACAAAACGCCTGGCACAGCTTCTGAGTGAGCCATGAGAAAATCAGCCACGGTGGGATCACATCCCTCCCCAGCCTTGTGACCAAAATCTCTTTTCCATCCCCAGACTCCCAGTCCAAAGAGCCTGACCCACTCCTTGCATGCCTTCAGTACATCATCAGCTCCCTGCTCCTGCAGGGATCTGGGAATGACACAGGCTGACGTGTCAGGGTTTGATCCTTGAAAATTCACACTGCTCTGGGGGAAATTACAGGTGAACAAGAAACGTCTCCTGAAGGCAGGGATGTTCCATGCTTACCCCTCAGCTGCATCCCTCTCCAAACCCTCTGCCCAGGCAGCAGGATGGGAGGGAGCCAACCATGCTGGGGAAGGAAGGACACACACACCAATGCTGATGCACTGAGCTGCAAGCAGTGGGAGTGGATCACGCTGGGATCACTCCAGGATCACTGAGATCACCTTGGGAAGGCCAGAATATCACAAGCCTGGCCTTTAACCATGGCACTCATACTGAGCCTTAACAAAGGCCAGGAATCTGTCCCTGCCTCAGTGATCCCACCCTCACCCTGTGCCAACAGAAAAGGGAGGAAAAGGCTAAAAGAGGAGTCCAGCTGCATCATAATTAGCTGCACGTGAAGGATTAAGAAATGAGCCTGAATGGACTCACATTCCAAAGGCAGGCTGCAGACCTGCTTGTCTCATCCACGTGCCTGGCAGGTCACCCATGTCACACAAACCCCAGGGAACCACCCCAGTTTCACAAATCAAACTGCCCAAAGGTTTGGGTAAAAGAGAGAGTTTTCACCCATCCCCAGACCAGACCCTGCTCTAGCCATGGATCTTTGTAGGCTCCAAGCACTTTGGCTCACAAGCTGAGTTCATGGCTGCTGATTGCTCTGGAGCTGTTAATCCCTGGTGCCAGGCACACATCCCAGTGGAGCAGCGTGTCTACAGGAAGGTGACAACATTTGTGAAACACTGAAGTCAGAGAAAAAAGAACGAAAAAGGTGCTCCAAAGGGTCCCTTGTAGGGACCAAGGGCACTTTTTAGGGAGGCAAGTGCTGAGCATGGAGAGGGAAACAGCTCCTGTCCCTACTCCCCATGCCCTGCTGCTCCTGCCTGTCCCAGCTGAGCCAGGCAAACCCACACTCCCACAGAATCACCAGGGCTGGAAAAGACCTCCAAGATGCACAATTCCAGCCCTTGTTGCAAACCATCCTTCCTGTCTGACCAAAGGCTCGTCCTCTCTCCAGCAGCATGTCCACAGCACAGAAAAAGGAGAGCTCAGGGAGAAAAAAGCCTGTTTACCTGGACACAAAGCTTCTTTGCCCACAGAAAACACAATCTGCTGCTTTGTGACTCGGTATCTCCAAGAGGAAAGGCGGTTTGGGCAGTGCCAACACCTGCAGCCAAGGAGCAGCAGATGCCCAAGGACACAAACACCAGTCCCAGAGGGACACCAGGATCTGCCCATGCCCAATCTGCAGACACTGGCTCGAAAGCAGAACCAGCCCGAGTGGCACTGCTCCTGCCTGGACACTGCCCTGCCCTGCCCTGCCAGGGACGGCAGAGCCCCAGGCTGGGCACATCCTGCACCCAGAGCTCCTTCCCACGGCCCCAGCGTCCTCCCGAGCCGGCCCGGTGCCCAGCGGTGACTCAGAGGGCAGAGCCACTGTCCCCACCCAAAATCTCAGCACAATTCATTCCATTACTCAGGAGAGCCATCCAGAAATAGCCCATTACTAATCCAGAGCTGGTGTGCAATGCAGGGCAGGGGGTTCTGCCCCTGTGCCCCACTCAGGTGAGACCTCACCTGCAGAGCTGCCCCCAGCCCTGGGGAACAGCACAGGGAGGACACAGAGCTACTGGAGCCCCTCTGCTCTGGAGCCAGCCTGGGAGAGCTGGGGGTGCTCACCTGGAGAAGAGAAGGCTCTAGGGAGACCTCAGAGCCCCTGCCAGAAGAAATTATTGCCTGAGAGGATGGTGAGGCCCTGGCACAAGGTGCCCAGAGCAGCTGTGGCTGCCCCATCCCTGGCAGTGTCAAGGCCAGGCTGAACAGGGCTTGGAGCACCCTGGGACGGTGGAAGAGGCTCCTGCCCAGGGCAGAGGGTGGAACAAAATCAGCTTTAAGGTCCCTTCCAACCCAAAACATCTTGGGATTCTATGATAATCTGAGGACAGCTTTACTACAACTGCCATCAGGCCAAATGATTAAAAGCACGCAGTCATCCACAACAGACATAGAAACTGAGATTTTAAACCTTGTCAAGTGCCAACCACCCCAAATTACAGCCAGTGCTGCCCAGCCCATGCTGGCAACCCAAACTGGCAGCTCTGGGGTGTGAGCAGAGCCCCGCTGGAGATGCCTCCTGCTCATCCATGGAGATAACAAAAGGGAGCAGCAACTCTGTGCCAGCACTTCCCACTGCCAAACCCCACAGGGCTCCCATGCCCATCCCTGCACCTGCTGCAGGCTGGGCCCACATGGGGCTGACTGTGGGTTTAATCTGTGCCACCACTGCCAGCATCCTGAGCAAGCATCTCCTTCAGCTCACCAAAAAAGCTGCAACATGACCCCAAATTGCTCTGTTCTACTTTCCAAGCAATTATTCTAAAGCCATCACCATAAAATCAGCCAGGCTCCGGGGCAGCCCTTGTGTTGCAGGTCTCTCCCAGCTTTGTGCCTCAAACTGTGAAGTTCCTGCTGAGCAGGATATGGGGAATTCCTCTGGCAGCAGGATGTGTCCATCATCCAGTGTCTGCTACGAGGACTCAGGAATAGCAGAGAAAGATGTTAATGCTTTGAAGGACTCCTACCAGGGACAGAAATCCTTCAATGAACCTCCTTGGCCAGACTCGACTTCCTAGAGGTAACAGAGGGGTTTTGTTCTAAAGCAGGAATTCCCAAGCACTGCTGACAGCCCCACCCTGGTCAGACCGGTCACACCAGGGATCACAGCCCTGGCCAGAGGCACAGCTCTGAAATCTGGGTAGGGCTGGGGGGGAAAGAGCTGTGCTGGGAGCAGCCCCTTGGCAGGGCCACCTCCCCACAGGGATACCCCCAGTGCTGTGGGGCCTGGTGTGACTACACAGAAATGGTTTTAGCAGTTTGGACTCACTGATACAATGATAAAGTAAGTAAACCTCCAAATTAAAACCCCACGGGAATGCCCACTGAGGGGAATTTCATTTGCTGAATGAAATTCACACACCTAAGCCATGGCCAAAGTAGGACGTGGTAAGTGTCTCAGCCACTGCTACAAGCACCAGAGGGACTCTTACTGCAGAATGACAGAGCCATTAAGGTTGAAAGGCAGAAAAAATTTCCAAAAAGGGCTGGAAGCAAACAGCAAACAGCAATGCTAAGGGGAAATGCAATGGGCAGGGCAGAGCTTGGGCTCCTGGGCAGACTGCAGCTCGAGACCATCCAAGGGGAGCTGGCTTTGGCACAGCAGCAGCTGTCATTTCCTGCCCCTGCAGCCCCCAGGGTGGCAGGGCTGGGCAGTTTGTGCAGAGCACAGCAGTCCTGACCCTCAGCCCTGCCCAGGCCAGCAGCCCTCGCTGACACCCAGGGCTGACCCCCACTGCCCCCAGCCCCGCCTGCCTCTGCTGCCAGAACACCCAGCAGCAGGGACAACGTCTGTGTCACCACTGAGGGAGCTGCCTGGAACCTCCCTCAGACCTCCATACCTGCTGCATCCAAACGAGTGATCCTCAAAATAGGACCTCAACCCAGTGCTCAAGTTTAGACCTTACCCATGTTTTTGGAGATATTCTCTGGGCACAACCAGGCAGGCTGGGCTTCACACACTCCAGTGGCAAAGGGCAACTGTCCAGACCCAGACCCGGAGCAGAGCATCCAGGCTGGCTTGTTTCCATTGCTAAATCCCACAAAAACCATCCACAAGCAAAACAGAGAAAGGAACTTGGAACAGAAGAATTTGAAAGCTTAAACAAAGCTCAAACCACAAGTGTTTGAGCGTTGTGGGAAAAGCTGCCTGCCCTTACCTCCTTTTCCAAAGGACATCATGCCATGTTCTTATTTTACCTCCTGCAGTAGTGACAGCCTTCCCAGCCTCACGGCAGCACAAGAGTCTTGCTGAAAGCTCCACAGAACATGCCACAATCTCAGCAGATGCCTGTGCTTGTGCAACGCCTGCCTGCCCCAGCGCCGATCGATATTTGCTAATACAATTCCTTACTTTTCATGTCAACACGCCTCTCCAGTGCAAACGGCAGGTTGGGAGGTGAGCCTGGTTAAACGCTCCTGATAACCTGTTGGAAGACAGTAACTTGACTTATTTTCCACTTATGTTTTCCCTGGAGAAGCTGTAGCTGTCAGGAACCTGGATGCAAGAGAAAAGCCACAAAATCTCGTGCAGAGTCTCTACCTGAGCTGAGGAGGAAGAGCTGGACATAAACTGAAACTGTTTGGACACCAAGAGCACTTGGCAAAATAGAAACAAAACTCAACTCGTCCCCATGACACACAGGCAGCCAATGCACTCCCAGCAGTCTCCAGCTTCCCGACTGGAACACTTCCCTGGGGATGGCAGCTCGGGGGGCTCAGCCCGGCCCCTGCTCCCAGCCCACCCCACACAGAAGCAGCCCAGGGATCTCAGTGCCGTTCTCCCGGGGGGTGGAGAGGCTGGGCTGGCTTTAGGGAGCCTGGCGGCCACTGAGAGATTTGGCTGCCAGACTGCTGGTGCTGGAAAAGGCCACGCAGTCATGCTTTTGGAATGCTCCCCTGCTCCTAAGACATTACACAATTATTTCCCCTCCCCGCAAGCCCCCCTAATATAAATGTTTAAGAATGAGCTCAGCAGTAAGGAAAGGGAACTTTTTTCCTTTTTCTGAAGAAAACAGAGAGCGGCCACTCCATGAGCAAGGCTGTACATGGGGACACTGCTGGAGTGGGGGCTGTGGGGGGGGGGAGGAGGGAGGG